>CAXHSH010000447.1:0-14458 GCA_964019135.1 Arenicola marina
GGGGCGGGTCCACACAGCGCGTTTGGCTTGACACAAAAACAGCCATTCGCTGATAATGAGACAACAACTGTACATGACAGGAATATTACCCGCCAAGATCAGAGCGCAATGAAAACACACACAAAGTCACACAGCTGCCATCGCCCACAAAATGTCCTTCAGAAATCTCTCCTTTTTGTCTGAAAGTAATGATTATCCGCAGTGCAATGCGCATTATTTCTACCAAAAATATCCTTTTTTGTCTGAAAAAATTATTATATCCGAGATGCAATGCACACACATTTTGTCTACAGAAATTTTTGTTGTGTGAAAATTATTATTACCGCCGTGCAATACACATTATTTCTACTTAAATCTTAACACTGCATCCATTGGTGAAGGAGTAGCGGCTCAGAAAATAGGGTTTATGAAGTAACGGAATGAGCACGACTGCCACCCCCTCAGCCGGAGACGCATAGGAATGACTTCCGGAGACTGCCTTCTTTATCGCCCACTTGGCTGTGACCACGTCATGTGACCCCTGATGGATCCACATCGCGGATCAATCTTCTCCCGAGCTGACGGTTACGACCGTTGAGGGGGCGCTCGCATCCATCCGTCCCCACCAGACGGCGACACTTACAGCCATGGATGCCGAGTGACAGACTCTCCAGCTGGTCATTTTCAACAAAAATATTCTTTAAAAAATAAAGAAAGCAAGCTCAGTATTGTATAAATCAGGATGGCTATACGGGGATGGGTGAGTGGCGAGGGCGGGGTGGGGGGTTGGTGGTTAGGGTGGGGGAGTTGGAGGTTGGGTTGGGGGTGGGAGGTGAGGGTGGGGGCTCGGGTGACCCCCCCCCCCTTCCCTCCCTTCCTCTGAGACAATTCGATCTTCGATTGTCAACAGAAACCAGGCGATCACGATTGCCGAGCATTGGATCTCGTTATCATGGCAACGAACACAATTTACACGGAAAAGAATATTGTTTTTATTCTCTCAGAGCCGCGGGGAAATACGCGTTTTTCGCTCGATCCTTCATTTTGGGAGGCCAGGGAAATTCTTACCCGAAATGATTTATCACAGAGGCCATTTATCATTAGAGGAGACAATTACACCATACATCTTGGCATTAGTCACCATCAGCTGATTCGCGCCATTTGCGGCGCCCGGCAAGCTGATGAAATTAGTCTCACCCCCCGAAGTGTCTTGGAGGAAACCGAGCGGAGCACGAGTCGGCATCGAAGCAACTTGCAGTAATGCAAAAAAATGGCCGTTTTGAAAACCATTCCCTGATTTTCTAACGGACAATTACGACGAGGAGAAGGGGAGGCCGAAATGGGTCGTTGGTTGGTTGGTCCTACAAAGGAAGCCATGCGCCAACGGCTGCCAACCGCTGCCAACGGCCGCCAACGGCCCAGCGCCAGATCCGCCGGTAGCCGTAATGAGAAAGTAGGCACCTGATGAAGATTACTTAGCAAATACTTTCCAGACGGCCTCAAGCGCCGCGGAAGAAGGGAATCTTGTTAGCACGGGAACAGGATGTTCGGGATGGAGGAGTGGGTGGGGGAGAGCCCGAGGAATGGCGGAGTATGTGGGAGGGAGGGGAAGGGGAGGGCGATGAAACAACTTCTCACTGGGACTGAACAGCCAAGGCGACATGGAGGGGCAGATCGCGGTGGCGGGGGAGGTGGGTAGGGGGGGGAGGGGGTGAGAGTGGAGGAAAAGAGATCAATTCCAGGGAGGAATTCAACTAGCCGGCCCGAGGGATTTGGCTTGCGAGTGGCAAGTTGGGGCAGTTTCACGTTGTAGCTGTTATGTGACTCGGGTAAGATTAAAAAGGAGACGTCGGGATTGGGCTAATGAATACGTCTGTCGGTCGCCGATGTAATACTAACAACCGATGGAGGGATTAAAACTTGTTAGATGACACGTTTATACAGATGCGGACGGCACATTGACGGCCCCGCAGATTAAATAGCACAGCCAACATAGAAAACATACGAATCAGTATAGCGTTAGGGAAAACTAAACTGTTGGTGAATTCAGCAAATCCAGCAATCACAAACCGATCGTATAACGTCCATATCACTCTCACAGTAACAATAATATCCAGAGGTGCCAACTGTATTGAACTTGTCAGAAATAATGTACTGCACACAACCCATAAATTACGTACGAAGCACAAAGCCCCCCCCCCCCCCAATCTCATATGGAAGAAAAACTAAAAAACACCATATAATCCATAAATCTCATATGAAGCCCAACCTACAAATCACGTACGAAACACAGCTCATACATCGCGTGCGAAACACAACCCATGAATCACGTGTGAAACACAACCCATGAATCACGTGTGAAACACAACCCATGAATCACGTACGAAACACAACCCATGAATCACGTGTGAAACACAACCCATGAATCACGTGTGAAACACAACCCATGAATCACGTGTGAAACACAACCCATGAATCACGTACGAAACACAACCCATCAATCTCATATGGAAAAAATACATACATCCTGAGCGTCATATGTTCAGTGCTCCGGAATCTGAACCAAGGCAAGCCCCCCCCCCCCCCGCCCCACACCGGCTCTGGAAACATTACCGCATCAATAACCTTTACGGAATGTAGTCCACAATTAAGGGATCGTAAACACGGTTTCATTAGATCGTTAGAAGCAAAGACAACCGGCAGAGTGCATCCCCAGCCCTCAACCGCAATGTAACAGTCCACATTTAATTCTTTTTGCGAGAAAAGTCGCAGTACTGCATCATATAATACATACATATGTCTGTATGTAGACACACTTACGTATGTACGACACATGAATAATAGAGCTAGGATACTTTTGAGGCTGCACCAGCTGGCCACCGTTATTACAGTATGAGAAGCTGGGGGCAGATAGAGAGAGACCCTCTGGTAGAAATCTGGGAAATAGAGACCAATCAGTATAGAGCTGTTGTGGCGACCGCAGCCTCATATTGCGGGCACTGGAGGCAGAGGAGGAGGAGGAGGAGGGGTAGGGGGAGGAGGAGGAGGAGGGGTAGGGGGAGGAGGAGGAGGAGGAGGGGTAGGGGGAGGAGGAGGAGGAGGAGGAGGGGTAGGGGGAGGAGGAGGAGGAGGAGGAGGGGTAGGGGGAGGAGGAGGAGGAGGAGGAGGGGTAGGGGGAGGAGGGGGTAACACGGTTTGTATGTTGTAGCCGGCTAGCTGTTACATGATATGGCCGTCGGTTATGCCGAGCACGTACCTTCCAAGGAGTCGCGCTGTGAGGACGGTCCGGCCAGCAGCACCAGGGCTGAGGCGACCAACACCAGCGGGGCGGCCATAGTGGCTGGCTAGCTGGGGCCGCGTCCGTCCGTCCCTCCGTCCGGCAGACCACCCGGGAGCTGCCGCTGCCGCCGCCGCTGCTGCTGCTGCTGCTGCTGCTGCAGGGAGCCTTGTTAGACCGTCGAGCAGCGACAGAGCCAGCGGAGGGAAGGGGAGGGGAGGGGAAGGAGGAAGCGATGATCTGGGCTGGCCGGTAGGCGGGAGTCGTGTACAACACGCGGTCCCCGGGGAGGGTCTGCCGTTGACACAGGCACGGGCACCCTGCTGCTGCTGATGCTGGTGCTGCTGATGGCGATGGTGATGGAGGAGGTGATGGGGTCCTCCAGCTGCAGCCGGCGCTTTGAACAACCCGAGCCGTGATGTGTAAGCCAGCACCGCGAGGTCCGGTCTGTAGTAATATTCTTAAAGCCAAATCCTCAAGAGGGCTTGAGACGCCCGCTATTCGATGGTGGAACAAGCCTATCAGTTAATATATATGTATCCGTGACTGCGCCTCTATCGGGTAGCTGAGCTGAGCTGAGCTGCGCTGAGCTGAGATGTTAGTCGGTAAGGTCGTCCGCTAGATGTCAGTATCGCCGCGAGGACGCGTCCTTTCTGTGGGCATCGCCGGCGTGAGCGGCCGAGGCTGTTTCACTCCGGGCGGGACGGGCGGGGAGAGGGAGACAGAGGGGGGGGGGGGCCGAGGGCCGGACGGGCCGTATAGGGACAGAGAGAGAGACAAGGACGAGCGGTGGTGGTGGAGCCGCAGGAAGCTATCGCCACCTCTCAGCCCGGTTGGCAGCGGGTTCCCGGTGGACGGCGGCTGTTCGGGCTGCTGTCCGCCCTCCCTCCCTCCCCCCCTCCTCCAGCCTCCCCCTACCGCACCTGCTGGCTCTGTCCTCGCTCCGCCTGTCGGGGCCGCTTGGTGTCCGCTGAAGGCGCAGCCTTCCCACCCGCCCCGGGGTCGCCGCCCCCATGCCCCCCTCCTGCCTCCAACCCCGCCCTCCCTCCCTCCCCCCCTGACCCCCCCCCCTAGCCCTCCCTGCCTCCCTGCCCCGCCCTCCCAGGCCCTCCGGCTCGGCCGGCCGGGTGGCTGACCACGAACCCCTGGTCCTGTTTCTGCTGTCTCAGGCGTGCTTGGCCATGTAATTTAACTTTTGTTTTTCGCCAGTGGTTACAGTATGGACTGACACAGCAGGCAGCCGACAAACGGGAACGCAAAACGACAGAGGGCCATAGAGAGAAAGAGAGACGGGTTCAGATGGAGAGGGAGGGAGAGACAGTGAGAAGGAGGTGGAGGGAAAGACAGATGGATAGAAGGAGAGAGAGAGCGAGATATCAAGATACAGAAGTTAAAAGACCAAAGAGAGAGAATTGGTGTCATCGTCCACTGTTTGTCGCGAAGTGGCGAGCGATATTAGGACTCCTCCATGATTTAAGGACTTCTCCATGAGTGCCCCAGGACTCTCACATATGTTCCAGGGCTGCATTGGTGCTGGACAAGTTACCCTGCTACTGACCAGGACCGAGAGGCCGTCAAACACTCGCTCAAACCAAGGATGTTGTCCTTCCTTTGTCCTTTACTCGCTGGAAACAATGCCATTGCTCACCACTACCTGGAACCAACGCTTTTGTCATCACTGGCCGGAACCAACGCTGTTGTTATCACTGGCCGGAACCAATGTTTTTGGCATATCTCGGTGGCACCAATGTTTTTGACATCACTGGCTGGACCACTGTTTTTTGGTATCACTAGCTGGAACGAATGTTTTTGTCATCACTAGCTGGAACCAATGTTTTGGGCATCACTGGCTGGAATCAATGGTTTTGTCATCACTGGCTGGAACCAATGTTTTTGTCATCACTAGCTGGAACCAATGATTTGGGCATCACTGGCTGGAATCAATGTTTTTGTCATCACTGGCTGGAACCAATGTTTTTGTCATCACTAGCTGGAACCAATGTTTTGGGCATCACTGGCTGGAATCAATGTTTTTGTCATCGCTGGCTGGAACCAATGTTTTTGTCATCACTAGCTGGAACCAATGTTTTTGTCATCACTAGCTGGAACCAATGTTTTGGGCATCACTGGCTGGAATCAATGTTTTTGTCATCACTGGCTGGAACCAATGTTTTGGGCATCACTGGCTGGAATCAATGTTTTTGTCATCACTGGCTGGAACCAATGTTTTTTCCTCACTGGCTGGCACCCAGAGGTGTTTTATTCTGCTCGACATGGCTCGGGACATTCCGGTGGGTTCGGACATGGCTCGGGACATTCCGGTGGGTTCGGACATGGATCGGGACATTCCGGTGGGTTCGGGCATGGCTCGGGACATTCCGGTGGGTTCGGATGGGGTTCGCGTGGGAGGGGGGGGGGGTGACTCGCCGTGGAACTGCCTTAACAGGCCCTCCACCGCCAATAGCCACCGTCTAAACACCGGATATCAGGTCTATTCCACCACCGCACGCTTCCGGTTCCAACCGGCTGTGAACGACAACGCTCGTGGCTCCCTCTGCCGGCAGTGGCTAACGTTTAAGCCCCTGTCGGCGTCGACATGTAAGGTTTTCACCCCCTGCCCTCCTGCTCCCCCCACCATCCCTATTCTTCCCTTCCCTCCCGTGCCCACTTCTCTCATCTCCCCTTTCCCCTAGCCTCCCTTCCCCGCCCCTCTCAAGGGATACTGTTAAATAAGGCGATGTTATTACACGGGGCAATGTTGCTAAATAAGGCAATGTTGCTATATGAGACAATGTTGCTTAGTAAGGGCAATGTTGGTAAATAAGGCAATGTTGGTAAATAAGGCCATGTTGGTAAATAAGGCCATGTTGGTAAATAAGGCCATGTTGGTAAATAAGGCATGTTAGTAAATAAGGCCATGTTGGTAAATAAGGCCATGTTGGTAAATAAGGCCATGTTGGTAAATAAGGCCATGTTGGTAAATAAGGCCATGTTGGTAAATAAGGCCATGTTGGTAAATAAGGCCATGTTAGTAAATAAGGCCATGTTGGTAAATAAGGCCATGTTAGTAAATAAGGCCATGTTGGTGAATAAGGCAATGTTGGTAAATAAGGCAATGTTGGTAAATAAGGCAATGTGGATGAATAAGGCCATGTTGTCACACTTGGCAATGCAGCTAAATAAGGCAATATTATCACCCAGGACCATGCTGCTAAATAAGGCGATGTTGTTGTACTGGTAAATGGTGCTAAGGAAATGGTACCAAATAGTAACAAAGCGAGGCGGTCGCCATGTTGTACGGTCGCCTTATTTAAGGAATCTTTTTTTCCTCTCGACTCCTCTCTAATCGTCGTTAAGCTGTTGCCATGGTCACTGACCTCACAGGGGTCCCTGCCCGTACCCGGTCGGCCGCCGGGCCGGGTGGCGTGCTGTCATGACAACGACATGCCTGTAAGGGAGGGCTGACAGGGCCAGGAAGGGGGCATGGGCAGGGAGGGAGGGCGGGAGGGAGGTCAGATAGGCCGTACATGTCCGGGATCTGCCCGCAGGAACCCGGCCTCGGGTTGAGTTTGAGTGGAGACGCCTGGTGGTGAAGGGCAAACTTTAATGCTCATCTAAATGCGAACGTCCTCGTTGCGTCGCCCACCCCGGGGGTGTCGGTGACGGGGGGGGCGAGGGTGACAGGGGGGTAAGGGATGGGGCGGAGGGGGCGGAGGGGTTAAAGAGCGGCGTAATGACAGGTTGAAGGAGAGGTCGGCGTGGAAGTGTTGGCGGTGGCGGCGGTGGTGGGGGTGGAGGTGACGGCCGTCGGAAGGTGGGGTGTGTGTGTGTGGGGGGGGGGGGGGGGGAGGGTGGTAGGTATGGGGACGGTGCCCGGATGGCTGGCTGGGTGGGGGTGTGAAGTGCCAAAGTAGGGTCAAGATGCCGGACGTAAAGAGCGTGGACACAGGGTGGTGCCGTCAGAGTCTGAACGATCAATGCCATTCTGCCTGCCACCCACCGCGCAGCAGTCAGTACCCGCACCCCCACCTCCCACAACGTAACCCCCCTCCCCCGCACCCCGGTCTCGCTTATCCAGGCAGAGATCTTGCCGCCCCCCCCCCCACCCACCGCGGAAACCAACGGACAGCAAAAATTGCTCGCCAATTTTACGTCCGGCTTCGGCCGAGTAATATATTGGACAGGGTGGCTACCCAATAAGGCTGCGGCTGCATCCGCTTGGGCCGCCTGGGCGGGGCACCAACTCTTTGACCCCCCCAGCCCCTACCCCCGCCCCCCTCCCCCTCCGTCCCCCCAAAACCCCGCCCGATGTCGCCAGAGAGAGAGTAGGGGGCGCCACCCGCGACGCCAGCACCACAATTGCGGCAGCGGTGTCCAGGGTGCGGGGGGCCGGGGGGGGGGGTGGGGAGTCGGAGAGAGGAGGTTGTGGGGTCGGGGAGTGGGGGAGGTTGTCGGGGCGAGGGTGGGGGGTGGGAGGGCGTGATTTGGTGCCTCACAAAGATGCAAAAAAATGGGGTGAGGTAGATGTTCCAGAGCTGCTATCTGGAAGGCACTGGAAGAGGTGGGTAGGAATTTTGAGCGGGTGAGAGGTGGTGTTTGGAATACACTGGGAGAGGTGGGTAGGAATTTAGAGCCGGTGAGAGGTGGTGTCAGGAAGGCACTGGGAAAGGTGGGTAGGAATTTGGAGCCGGTGGGAGCTGGTATCTGGAAGGCACTTGGAGAGGTGGGTAGGAATTTCGAGCCGGTGAGAGGTGGTATCAGGAAGGCACTGGAAGAGGTGGGTAAGAATTTGGAGTCGGTGGGACTGGGACATGGATGGCACTGGGACCTGGATGGCACTGGGACCTGGATGGCCTTGGAACCTGGATGGCACTGGAATCTGGATGGCGCTGGGACCTGGATGACATTGGGATCTGGATGGCACCGGGACCTCGATGGCACTGGGACCAGGATGGCACTGGGACCAGGGTGGCACTGGGACCAGGGTGGCACTGGGACCTGCATGGCACTGGGACCTGCATGGCACTGGGACCAGGATGGCACTGGGACCCGCATGGCACTGGAACCTGGATGGCACTGGGACCTCCATGGCACTGGGATCTACATGGCACTGGAACCTGGATGGCACTGGGACCTGCATGGCACTGGGACCTGGATGGCACTAGGACCTGGATGGCCTTGGAACCTGGATGGCACTGGAATCTGGATGGCGCTGGGACCTGCATGGCACTGGGACCAGGGTGGCACTGGGACCTGCATGGCACTGGGACCTGCATGGCAATGGGACCTGCATGGGACTGGGACCTGCATGGCACACGGACCTGCATGGCACTGGGACCTGCATGGCACTGGGACCTGGATGGCACTGGGACCTGAATGGCACTGGGACCTGGATGGCACTGGGACCTGCATGGCACTGGGACATGGATGGCACTGGAACCTGGATAGCCTTGGAACCTAGATGACACTGGAATCTGGATGGCCCTGGGACCTGGATGACACTAGGATCTGGATGGCACTGGGACCAGGGTGGCACTGGGACCAGGGTGGCACTGGGACCTGCATGGCACTGGGACATGGATGGCACTGGGACCTGGATAGCCTTGGAACCTAGATGGCACTGGAATCTGGATGGCCCTGGGACCTGGATGACACTAGGTTCTGGATGGCACTGGGACCAGGGTGGCACTGGGACCAGGGTGGCACTGGGACCTGCATGGCACTGGGACCTGCATGGCACTGGGACCTGCATAGCACTGGGACCTGCATGGCAATGGGACCTGCATGGGACTGGGACCTGCATGGCACACGGACCTGCATGGCACTGGGACCTGAATGGCACTGGGACCTGGATGGCACTGGGACCTGCATGGCACTGGGACATGGATGGCACTGGGACCTGGATAGCCTTGGAACCTAGATGGCACTGGAATCTGGATGGCCCTGGGACCTGGATGACACTAGGATCTTGATGGCACTGGGACCAGGGTGGCACTGGGACCAGGGTGGCACTGGGACCTGTATGGCACTGGGACATGGATGGCACTGGGACCTGGATAGCCTTGGAACCTAGATGGGACTGGAATCTGGATGGCCCTGGGACCTGGATGACACTAGGATCTGGATGGCACTGGGACCAGGGTGGCACTGGGACCAGGGTGGCACTGGGACCTGCATGACACTGGGACCTGCATGGCACTGGGACCTGGATGGCACTGGGACCTGCATGGCACTGGGACCTGCATGGCACTGGGACCTGCATGGCACTGGGACCTGGATGGCACTGGGACCAGGATGGCACTGGGACCAGTCTGGCACTGGGATCTGGAGGGCATTGGGACCTGGATGACACTGGGACCTGGATGGCACTGGCATACCGGAGTAACCGGCAATCTTAAAGGTGAAACCGGGCTCTCTCTCTGGTACAAAGGTAAATAGTGATGCAGATGAGTTACTGCAGGTGGATAAAGCTGTTCAAACAGAGAAACAGCTGCAGACTGCCGCGAATGGCCGCTTGGATCAAGGACTACCTTGGAATGCAGGGCTGGCATGGCGGATAGACTCAGTGCTAAGAAGGGCAGGAAGGCTGGGGAGGAGGGAGGGTAGGGCCCCTCGTGGCACTCTCGCCCCACGTGACACTCATGTTACGCCTCAACTGACACTCGGCCCCTTCACGGTACTCTCACCCAGACTGGATGTCGGCCCCAAACTGGTCTTTCGCCCCAACTGACACTCGGCCCCTTCACGGTACTCTCACCCAGACTGGATGTCTGCCCCAAACTGGTATTTCGCCCCAACTGACACTCGGCCCCTTCACGGTACTCTCACCCAGACTGGATGTCTGCCCCAAACTGGTATTTCGCCCCAACTTACACTCGGCCCCTTCACGGTACTCTCACACAGACTGAATGTCGGCCCCCAAACTGGTCTTTCGCCCCAACTGACACTCGGCCCCTTCACGGTACTCTCACCCAGACTGGATGTCGGCCCCAAACTGGTCTTTCGCCCCAACTGACACTCGGCCCCTTCACGGTACTCTCACCCAGACTGGATGTCGGCCCCAAACTGGCCTTTCGCCCCAACTGACACTCGGCCCCTTCACGGTACTCTCACCCAGACTGGATGTCGGCCCCAAACTGGTATTTCGCCCCAACTGACACTCGGCCCCTTCCCGGTACTCTCACCCAGACTGGATGTCGGCCCCAAACTGGTCTTTTGCCCCAACTGACACTCGGCCCCTTCGCGGTACTCTCACCCAGACTGGATGTCGGCCCCCAAACTGGTTTTCGCCCCAACTGACACTCGGCCCCTTCACGGTACTCTCACCCAGACTGGATGTCGGCCCCAAACTGGTGTTTCGCCCCAACTGACACTCGGCCCCTTCCCGGTACTCTCACCCAGACTGGATGTCGGCCCCAAACTGGTCTTTTGCCCCAACTGACACTCGGCCCCTTCACGGTACTCTCACCCAGACTGGATGTCGGCCCCAAACTGGTCTTCTGCCCCAACTGACACTCGGCCCCTTCGCGGTACTCTCACCCAGACTGGATGTCGGCCCCAAACTGGTCTTTCGCCCCAACTGACACTCGGCCCCTTCACGGTACTCTCACCCAGACTGGATGTCGGCCCCAAACTGGTATTTCGCCCCAACTGACACTCGGCCCCTTCCCGGTACTCTCACCCAGACTGGATGTCGGCCCCAAACTGGTATTTCGCCCCAACTGACACTCGGCCCCTTCCCGGTACTCTCACCCAGACTGGATGTCGGCCCCCAAACTGGTTTTCGCCCCAACTGACACTCGGCCCCTTCACGGTACTCTCACCCAGACTGGATGTCGGCCCCAAACTGGTTTTCGCCCCAACTGACACTCGGCCCCTTCACGGTACTCTCACCCAGACTGGATGTCGGCCCCAAACTGGTATTTCGCCCCAACTGACACTCGGCCCCTTCCCGGTACTCTCACCCAGACTGGATGTCGGCCCCCAAACTGGTTTTCGCCCCAACTGACACTCGGCCCCTTCCCGGTACTCTCACCCAGACTGGATGTCGGCCCCAAACTGGTCTTTTGCCCCAACTGACACTCGGCCCCTTCGCGGTACTCTCACCCAGACTGGATGTCGGCCCCAAACTGGTCTTTTGCCCCAACTGACACTCGGCCCCTTCACGGTACTCTCACCCAGACTGGATGTCGGCCCCAAACTGGTCTTTCGCCCCAACTGACACTCGGCCCCTTCCCGGTACTCTCACCCAGACTGGATGTCGGCCCCAAACTGGTCTTTTGCCCCAACTGACACTCGGCCCCTTCGCGGTACTCTCACCCAGACTGGATGTCGGCCCCAAACTGGTCTTTTGCCCCAACTGACACTCGGCCCCTTCGCGGTACTCTCACCCAGACTGGATGTCGGCCCCAAACTGGTCTTTTGCCCCAACTGACACTCGGCCCCTTCCCGGTACTCTCACCCAGACTGGATGTCGGCCCCAAACTGGTCTTTTGCCCCAACTGACACTCGGCCCCTTCGCGGTACTCTCACCCAGACTGGATGTCGGCCCCAAACTGGTCTTTTGCCCCAACTGACACTCGGCCCCCTCACGGTACTCTCACCCAGACTGGATGTCGGCCCCAAACTGGTCTTTTGCCCCAACTGACACTCGGCCCCTTCGCGGTACTCTCACCCAGACTGGATGTCGGCCCCAAACTGGTCTTTTGCCCCAACTGACACTCGGCCCCTTCACGGTACTCTCACCCAGACTGGATGTCGGCCCCAAACTGGTCTTTTGCCCCAACTGACACTCGGCCCCTTCGCGGTACTCTCACCCAGACTGGATGTCGGCCCCAAACTGGTCTTTTGCCCCAACTGACACTCGGCCCCTTCCCGGTACTCTCACCCAGACTGGATGTCGGCCCCAAACTGGTCTTTTGCCCCAACTGACACTCGGCCCCTTCACGGTACTCTCACCCAGACTGGATGTCGGCCCCAAACTGGTCTTTTGCCCCAACTGACACTCGGCCCCTTCACGGTACTCTCACCCAGACTGGATGTCGGCCCCAAACTAGTCTTTTGCCCCAACTGACACTCGGCCCCTTCGCGGTACTCTCACCCAGACTGGATGTCGGCCCCAAACTGGTCTTTTGCCCCAACTGACACTCGGCCCCTTCGCGGTACTCTCACCCAGACTGGATGTCGGCCCCAAACTGGTCTTTTGCCCCAACTGACACTCGGCCCCTTCACGGTACTCTCACCCAGACTGGATGTCGGCCCCAAACTGGTTTTCGCCCCAACTGACACTCGGCCCCTTCGCGGTACTCTCACCCAGACTGGATGTCGGCCCCAAACTGGTCTTTTGCCCCAACTGACACTCGGCCCCTTCACGGTACTCTCACCCAGACTGGATGTCGGCCCCAAACTGGTTTTCGCCCCAACTGACACTCGGCCCCTTCGCGGTACTCTCACCCAGACTGGATGTCGGCCCCAAACTGGTCTTTTGCCCCAACTGACACTCGGCCCCTTCCCGGTACTCTCACCCAGACTGGATGTCGGCCCCAAACTGGTCTTTTGCCCCAACTGACCTGGTAAAATAACCAATTCCCATCTCAGCCAGACGAGGTAATTTTCTGATAGCCTTCGCCCTGAGAAATCACGTACTTGGCCCACCTCGACCCGGCGTAGATGGCAGGGTCTGGGGGCGGGTGGGGTTGGGGGAGGGGGGGGGGCTTGGGGATGGGGTCGTCAGGGTGACAGGGGTTGTGTGGCAGAGACTGGGCCGCCGTGGGGGCGGTCGATCGATGGTGCGGCCTGTTGGACAAGGTCGATTTAGCGGTGGGGACACTTAGGGAGGTGTGGGTGGGTGGTTGGGGGATGGGGTGGGGTAGGGGGGAGTGATATGGTGTAATGGCCATCCTACACCAGTCCCGAATCTAATCCACCGGGGTTATTTGTCTAGAGACAGTTGTCCTCGACCCAAGGGCCTAACGAGGGGATCCACCTTCATCGCTCATCGTCGGCCATAGACGGATTGCATCGGTCATCATCGGCCTTGTTCGGCAATCATCGGTCATCATCGGCCATGTTCGGCAATCATCGTCCAGCTTCGGCCATGTTCGGCCATCAGCGGCCATGTTCGACAATCGTCGGTCATCCTCGGCCAGATTCGGCCATCATCGGCCAGGGTTGGTTATCATCGGCCATGTTCGCCTATTCGTCGGATTGCGTCGACCATATTCGGCGACTTTCGGATTGGATCGGTCATCCGTTCTTGTGCCCCCATCGCTATCCTTGTGTTTGCATTCCGCGGTAGTCCCTCGAGTCTTTCGCAAAGGTCAAGGACGACAGCGCGTCCTCGAGGGCGACCCTGGACGCCACGTGACTGGAGACGCCAGGATGCCGTAATGTGACCGACAGGAGGAGTGAGATCTCCGCGAACAAAGCCAATAAAGACACAGATGTGGTGGCGGATCCAGTGGGGGAGGGGGGGGGGGGCGACCCCGGCCCCGGCCCTCTCGTTTTAGGGCCGAAATTTATATAATTTATACCATTTAACATATAAAAACCAAAACCGCCCCGCCCCCGTATCCAACATATCTTGATCCGACACTGAAACCGCCCCCTCCCCTACCCAGAGTTTCTGGATCCGCCCCTGGTGGTGTAGGTTACCAACTGAAGTGTGGAGTGTGGGTTGAACGGGGCAACCTGTCCTCAATTTTTGTGTTTGATTCACTTCACGCCATTAACTTTGCAGTCGATTGACTTTTAATAATGTTCCATCCCGTTTGTTTTGTGGGTTTGTCTTTTTACAGTCTAGTTTATTATGTACTTGATTCACTTCAGCCGGTGTTCAGTAGATGCACATTCCTTAGTTTGTGTGGCAGTCGATTCACTTCGGCCGATGTCTATTTTATATATTTGTATTTGTGGCCGGTCGGTTAGTGTGGCCGGTCGGTTAGTGTGGCCGGTCGGTTAGTGTGGCCGGTCGGTTAGTGTGGCCGGTCGGTTAGTGTGGCCGGTCGGTTAGTGCGGCCGGTCGGTTAGTGCGGCCGGTCGGTTAGTGTGGCCGGTCGGTTAGTGTGGCCGGTCGGTTAGTGTAGCCGGTCGGTTAGTGTGGCCGGTCGGTTAGTGTGGCCGGTCGGTTAGTGTGGCCGGTCGGTTAGTGTGGCCGGTCGGTTAGTGTGGCCGGTCGGTTAGTGCGGCCGGTCGGTTAGTGTG
>CAXHSH010000449.1:0-16495 GCA_964019135.1 Arenicola marina
CATCAGCTGACATGCTCCCCCCACCCTCGGCGCATGCCAATCTCTCTCTACCCTTGAGCTGACATGTCCCCCCCCCCACCCTCGGCGCATGCCAATCTCTCTCTACCCATCAGCTGACATGTCACCCCCCCTCGCCGCATGCCAATCTCTCTCTACCCATCAGCTGACATGCCCCCCCCCACCCTCGGCGCATGTCAATCCCTCTCTACCCATCAGCTGACATGTCCCCCCCCCCACCCTCGAAGCATGCCAATCTCTCTCTACCCATCAGCTGACATGTCCCCCCCCCCACCCTCGGCGCATGCCAATCCCTCTCTACCCATGAGGTGACATGTCCGCCTCCCTCGCCGCATGTCAATCTCTCTCTACCCATCAGCTGACATGTCCCCCCCCCACCCTCGGAGCATGCCAATCTCTCTCTACCCATCAGCTGACATGTCCCCCCCCCCACCCTCGGCGCATGCCAATCCCTCTCTACCCATGAGGTAACATGTCCGCCCCCCCTCGCCGCATGCCAATCCCTCTCTACCCATCAGCTGACATGTCCCCCCCCCACGCCGCATGTCAATCCCTCTCTACCCATGAGCTGACATGTCCCCCCCCCCACGCCGCATGTCAATCCCTCTCTACCCATGAGCTGACATGTCCCCCTCGCCACATGCTAATCCCTCACTACCCATCAGCTGACATTTCCCCCTCGCCACATGCTAATCCCTCTCTACCCATCAGCTGACATGTCCCCCCCCCACCCTCGCCGCATGCCAATCCCTCTCTACCCATCAGCTGACATGTCCTCCGCCCCCCTCGCCGCATGTCAATCTCTCTCTACCCATCAGCTGACATGCCCCCCCCCACCCTCGGCGCATGTCAATCCCTCTCTACCCATCAGCTGACATGTCCCCCCCCACGCCGCATGTCAATCCCTCTCTACCCATCAGCTGACATGTCCTCCGCCCCCCTCGCCGCATGCCAATCCCTCCCTACCCATCAGCTGACATGTCCCCCCCCACGCCGCATGTCAATCCCTCTCTACCCATCAGCTGACATGTCCCCCCCCCACGCCGCATGTCAATCCCTCTCTACCATCAGCTGACATGTCCTCCGCCCCCCTCGCCGCATGTCAATCTCTCTCTACCCATCAGCTGACATGCCCCCCCCCACCCTCGGCGCATGTCAATCCCTCTCTACCCATCAGCTGACATGTCCCCCCCCACGCCGCATGTCAATCCCTCTCTACCCATGAGCTGACATGTCCTCCGCCCCCCTCGCCGCATGCCAATCCCTCCCTACCCATCAGCTGACATGTCCCCCCCCCACGCCGCATGTCAATCCCTCTCTACCCATGAGCTGACATGTCCTCCGCCCCCCTCGCCGCATGCCAATCCCTCTCTACCCATCAGCTGACATGTCCCCCCCCCACCCTCGGCGCATGTCAATCTCTCTCTACCCATCAGCTGACATGTCCCCCCCCCCCACGCCGCATGTCAATCCCTCTCTACCCATGAGCTGACATGTCCCCCCCCCCACGCCGCATGTCAATCCCTCTCTACCCATGAGCTGACATGTCCCCCTCGCCACATGCTAATCCCTCTCTACCCATCAGCTGACATTTCCCCCCTCGCCACATGCTAATCCCTCTCTACCCATCAGCTGACATGTCCCCCCCCACCCTCGGCGCATGTCAATCCCTCTCTACCCATCAGCTGACATGTCCTCCGCCCCCCTCGCCGCATGTCAATCTCTCTCTACCCATCAGCTGACATGCCCCCCCCCACCCTCGGCGCATGTCAATCCCTCTCTACCCATCAGCTGACATGTCCCTCCCCCCCACCCTCGGCGCATGCCAATCCCTCTCTACCCATCAGCTGACATGTCCCTCCCCCCCACCCTCGGCGCATGTCAATCCCTCTCTACCCATGAGGTGACATGTCCCCCCCCCACCCTCGGCGCATGTCAATCCCTCTCTACCCATCAGCTGACATGTCCTCCGCCCCCCTCGCCGCATGTCAATCCCTCTCTACCCATCAGCTGACATGTCCCCCCCCCCACCCTCGGCGCATGTCAATCCCTCTCTACCCATCAGCTGACATGTCCTCCGCCCCCCTCGCCGCATGTCAATCCCTCTCTACCCATCAGCTGACATGTCCCTCCCCCCCACCCTCGCCGCATGCCAATCCCTCTCTACCCATGAGCTGACATGTCCCCCCCACCCTCGCCGCATGCCAATCCCTCTCTACCCATCAGCTGACATGTCCCCCCCCCACCCTCGGCGCATGTCAATCCCTCTCTACCCATGAGCTGACCTGTCCCCCCTCGCGTGTCAATCCCTCTCTACCCATGAGCTGACATGTCCCCCCCCCCACGCCGCATGTCAATCCCTCTCTACCCATGAGCTGACATGTCCCCCTCGCCACATGCTAATCCCTCTCTACCCATCAGCTGGCATTTCCCCCCTCGCCACATGCTAATCCCTCTCTACCCATCAGCTGACATGTCCCTCCCCCCAACCCTCGGCGCATGCCAATCCCTCTCTACCCATCAGCTGACATGTCCCTCCCCCCCACCCTCGGCGCATGTCAATCCCTCTCTACCCATGAGGTGACATGTCCCCCCCCCACCCTCGGCGCATGTCAATCCCTCTCTACCCATCAGCTGACATGTCCTCCGCCCCCCTCGCCGCATGTCAATCCCTCTCTACCCATCAGCTGACATGTCCCCCCCCCCACCCTCGGCGCATGTCAATCCCTCTCTACCCATCAGCTGACATGTCCTCCGCCCCCCTCGCCGCATGTCAATCCCTCTCTACCCATCAGCTGACATGTCCCTCCCCCCCACCCTCGCCGCATGCCAATCCCTCTCTACCCATGAGCTGACATGTCCCCCCCACCCTCGCCGCATGCCAATCCCTCTCTACCCATCAGCTGACATGTCCCCCCCCCACCCTCGGCGCATGTCAATCCCTCTCTACCCATGAGCTGACATGTCCCCCCTCGCGTGTCAATCCCTCTCTACCCATGAGCTGACATGTCCCCCCCCCACGCCGCATGTCAATCCCTCTCTACCCATGAGCTGACATGTCCCCCTCGCCACATGCTAATCCCTCTCTACCCATCAGCTGGCATTTCCCCCCTCGCCACATGCTAATCCCTCTCTACCCATCAGCTGACATGTCACCCGCCCCACCCTCGGCGCATGTCAATCCCTCTCTACCCATCAGCTGACATGTCCTCCGCCCCCCTCGCCGCATGCCAATCTCTCTCTACCCATCAGCTGACATGCCCCCCCCCCACTCTCGGCGCATGTCAATCCCTCTCTACCCATCAGCTGACATGTCCCTCCCCCCCACCCTCGGCGCATGCCAATCCCTCTCTACCCATCAGCTGACATGTCCCCCCCCCCACCCTCGGCGCATGTCAATCCCTCTCTACCCATCAGCTGACATGTCCTCCGCCCCCCTCGCCGCATGTCAATCCCTCTCTACCCATCAGCTGACATGTCCCTCCCCCCCACCCCTCGCCGCATGCCAATCCCTCTCTACCCATCAGCTGACATGTCCCCCCCACCCTCGGCGCATGTCAATCCCTCTCTACCCATCAGCTGACATGTCCCTCCCCCCCACCCTCGCCGCATGCCAATCCCTCTCTACCCATCAGCTGACATGTCCCCCCCACCCTCGGCGCATGTCAATCCCTCTCTACCCATCAGCTGACATGTCCTCCGCCCCCTCGCCGCATGTCAATCCCTCTCTACCCATCAGCTGACATGTCCCCCCCCCCACCCTCGGCGCATGTCAATCCCTCTCTACCCATCAGCTGACATGTCCTCCGCCCCCCTCGCCGCATGTCAATCCCTCTCTACCCATCAGCTGACATGTCCCTCCCCCCCACCCTCGCCGCATGCCAATCCCTCTCTACCCATGAGCTGACATGTCCCCCCCACCCTCGCCGCATGCCAATCCCTCTCTACCCATCAGCTGACATGTCCCCCCCCCACCCTCGGCGCATGTCAATCCCTCTCTACCCATGAGCTGACATGTCCCCCCTCGCGTGTCAATCCCTCTCTACCCATGAGCTGACATGTCCCCCCCCCACGCCGCATGTCAATCCCTCTCTACCCATGAGCTGACATGTCCCCCTCGCCACATGCTAATCCCTCTCTACCCATCAGCTGGCATTTCCCCCCTCGCCACATGCTAATCCCTCTCTACCCATCAGCTGACATGTCACCCGCCCCACCCTCGGCGCATGTCAATCCCTCTCTACCCATCAGCTGACATGTCCTCCGCCCCCCTCGCCGCATGCCAATCTCTCTCTACCCATCAGCTGACATGCCCCCCCCCCCCACTCTCGGCGCATGTCAATCCCTCTCTACCCATCAGCTGACATGTCCCTCCCCCCCACCCTCGGCGCATGCCAATCCCTCTCTACCCATCAGCTGACATGTCCCCCCCCCCACCCTCGGCGCATGTCAATCCCTCTCTACCCATCAGCTGACATGTCCTCCGCCCCCCTCGCCGCATGTCAATCCCTCTCTACCCATCAGCTGACATGTCCCTCCCCCCCACCCTCGGAGCATGCCAATCTCTCTCTACCCATCAGCTGACATGCCCCCCCCCCCACTCTCGGCGCATGTCAATCCCTCTCTACCCATCAGCTGACATGTCTCTCCCCCCCACCCTCGGAGCATGCCAATCTCTCTCTACCCATCAGCTGACATGTCCCCCCCCCCCACCCTCGGCGCATGTCAATCTCTCTCTACCCATGAGCTGACATGTCCCCCCCCCCCACCCTCGGCGCATGTCAATCTCTCTCTACCCATCAGCTGACATGTCCCCCCCCCCACCCTCGGCGCATGTCAATCCCTCTCTACCCATCAGCTGACATGTCTCTCCCCCCCACCCTCGGAGCATGCCAATCTCTCTCTACCCATCAGCTGACATGTCCCCCCCCCCACCCTCGGCGCATGCCAATCTCTCTCTACCCATCAGCTGACATGTCCCCCCCCCACCCTCGGCGCATGTCAATCTCTCTCTACCCATGAGCTGACATGTCCCCCCTCGCCACCCTCGGCGCATGTCAACTCCTCTCTACCATTAGCTGACGTGTCCCCCCCCCACTCTCGGCGCATGTCAATCCCTCTCTACCCATCAGCTGACATGTCTCTCCCCCCCACCCTCGGAGCATGCCAATCTCTCTCTACCCATCAGCTGACATGTCCCCCCCCCCACCCTCGGCGCATGTCAATCTCTCTCTACCCATCAGCTGACATGTCTCTCCCCCCCACACTCGGAGCATGCCAATCTCTCTCTACCCATCAGCTGACATGTCTCTCCCCCCCACCCTCGGAGCATGCCAATCTCTCTCTACCCATCAGCTGACATGTCTCTCCCCCCCACCCTCGGAGCATGCCAATCTCTCTCTACCCATCAGCTGACATGTCCCCCCTCGCCACCCTCGGCGCATGTCAACTCCTCTCTACCATTAGCTGACGTGTCCCCCCCCCACCCTCGGCGCATGCCAATCCCTCTCTACCCATCAGCTGACATGTCCCCCCCCCCTCGCCGCATGCCAATCTCTCTCTACCCATCAGCTGACATGTCCCCCCCCCACCCTCGCCACATGCCAATCCCTCTCTACCCATCAGCTGACATGCCCCCCCCCCACCACCCTCGGCGCATGTCAACCCCTCTCTACCCATCAGCTGACATGTCCCCCCCCCCTCGCCGCATGCCAATCTCTCTCTACCCATCAGCTGACATGCCCCCCCCCCACCACCCTCGGCGCATGTCAACCCCTCTCTACCATTAGCTGACGTGTCCCCCCTCGCCTGCAATGGCTCATTTATCCTCAAGTGGCTCATGTTGTAGATGCACAGGTAGTGGGCTCCCGCCCCGCACCTACACGCCGAGCATATTTCATCCAATCTCAGTTCATGGTCTCGGGGAGGTGTCTTGTCACAATAGTGGCCTAACATATCATGTTTAACCAGCGACGGATTTCACGAACGCTGTCTAGCCGACCATGTCAATTTTGGCCGACGAAGCCCCGCAGCCGGCTAAACTATGTAGGCCTACCGATTTTGACATATGGAGCAGAAGTTTCCAAGCGTATGATGAGATCGAAAAAGTTTCAAACAAGATTCTGCAAGAGATTACTTGGGCTACCCAAGCATGCATCTGACCAAGCCGCCCTAGGTGAGTGTGGAAGGTTGCCTTTGGCGCCTATCTATTTAAATAAATGTGGGAAATAAGCTTACTGGATTAAAATTCTTAAGATGCCACAAACTCGATACGCTAGGTGTTGCTATGATATGCTAAGGAATTTTGATGATAGGCCAACGTGGGCATCTTCTGTAAGAAATCTCTTTGAGAAATATGACTTCGGTGGTGTGTGGGCAATGCAGAAGGTTATTTGTTAAACTGAACGAGAATTTCTAAATGATTTTAACAAGAAATTAGCTAAGTGTATGACCGACCAGTTGTACGAGACAACCCGAAACCAGTGTCGACTGAGCGGATTACACTGTTTAAACTCGATTTTAATTGTGAAACGTATCTGTCTGCAGTAAATTGTGTCAGAATTAGAAAAGCACTGTCGTGTTTCAGGTGTTCCGTCCATCCTCTTGCAGTAGAACTCGGACGAAGAAACGGAACATTATTAGCAGATAGAATTTGCACTTATTGTAAACAAATGGATATTGTAGTACTCGAAGACGAATACCATGCCTTGTCGTGTTGCCCGCGCTATAGAGATGTCAGGTACATAGAAAGCACTGTTTGGAACCCGCCAACCTTTAAAAACTTCCTCATATTAATGTCTTGCACCAATGCTAGAACTCAAAGGAATTTAGCCATGTATATTTACACTGTCGAAAAAAGGGATATTTTTGATAAATACTTGATAATGTATTGTGTACGCCCAACATTTGTTCTTCCATTTTGTATTTCGTTTGCATTGATTCGTTTGTGTTGTGTACTTTGGGCCTGATGCCCTTGGAAACGGAAATAAAATCAATCCAATCCGACGTGAAATAGTCCACACGTTGTTGTTATTGATTCTGTGACGTAAAGACGAAGAAGCCAAGCGACCGGCTGATTTCCCCCTCCCACTCCGAAGTGCAACGCCCAAAAATATCGGTATTTTCAACACAGCCAAACTGTTCCTTGAAAATCTAATTCTCTTCGAAGACACCACAAAGCGGTTAGCCTACATGTAATGTAAGAGTAGATGCAGGAAATCATATGCGCATATTTGGGGAATTCTTCGCATTGAGGCTCCAGAGTGGCCCGGGCCTAGGTATCACACTAGCCTGCTTGTATACTGTTGGTCATGTCCTTGACCATCATATTAATAATGAATGTTTGATTGTTTAACTTCCCACCAGTTATTTCATGGAAGTTAAAAAATTGTGCAACGTCACGCCTTTGTCTTAAGTGTTCATTATCTAGAAGAATATGCATCGCAAAACAGACCTAGCCATGTTCCAGGTGTTATCTGTCATTGACTATGGTCGCTCAGTGTCTCCTTTCCGTCCAGATGAATCCCACACCGAACTGGGGATGGGTGGAGATGGGGGTGGAGATCGGGGTGGCAATGAAAAGTGTACCCGAATGTATCCAACGCGTATCGAGGGTATTGCCTGCGTACACCCATGGTCCCTTCGGTGTACATCATATGTATCCAGTGTATATATCCAGAGTGTATCCAGCATGTATCCAGGTGTATCCGGCATGTATCCAGGGTGTATCCCGCATGTATCAAGGGTGCATCCGTCATGTATCCAGGTGTATCCGGCATGTATCCAGGGTGTATCCGGCATGTATCCAGGGTGTATCCGGCATGGATCCAGGGTGTATCCCGCATGTATCAAGGGTGTATCCCGCATGTATCAAGGGTGTATCCGGCATGTCTTAAAGACATATCCAGAATGTATGGTATGGTGCTATACGAATAACCTTGTTGCGGTTTTCTAACAAGTTTGTGCATGACATAATTCTCCCATGAATCCGGATAATCCACTCCAGTAACATAAGAAAAGAATGACAGACAAGCTCAATCATTGGTCGTTGATATGTATTGCAGAAATGTTAGAGCTCAAGAAATGTATTATATTTGTAGTAAACGTTAGGCGTGAGCAAAAATGAAAAATGAACTCATATGGGGGACTTGATGGCACTATGTGATTATGACTCATGTGGACTGATGGGAAGTCTAAAATAGACCGATGCAGACTCCGACACTAATCCCCACCCACGCTTGTTCATCCGACTCGTTTGTCCGACATAACACACGATTGGATAAAAACAAGAGGTCCGGGAATGATTGACGCCTGGGTCGGCCTATTGCAAATATGTGACATGTTTCAAGTAAGAGAAAAAACTCGAAAGTTGTTGATTTCGTAGCAACACTTTCTCGTGTTTTCTCCTTACCAGGAACAGTTTTGCTAATATTGACTCCGCTAAGTGTCACGGTGTAATCAGCCGAGCCGAGCTGAGCTGAGGTGAGCAGATGTTGTCTGAACTTGCCAATTTCAAGACAAACAACGGAATGCACAAGTCAATATTAAGGTCCAAGTGGGCAGAGGGCTAAGGTCAGAAAGCTCAACATATATGGCAATTAGATAGCCCTGGTACAAGCCTCTCTGACCACGCCCGTAAACGGAGCTAGTGTGAGAGCCATGCCGCTGACACGGCCGAAGACAAGAAATCGGCAGAAATCGCGGACCGGTGGCTCAAGTTGAAGTTCATAACAGAAAAAAATATACATACACCATAAATATCAGGTGTGATTTTGATGCCAGAGCTAGTTTCACATATGTATTTAATGTTGCAGGATAAATATTACAAAAGACACGACATATATGGATGATTTACTGTTAGGTCCCTCATGTAGCTTTTCAGGGGACGATGTTTTCAGGAAGAGTTACACGTTATGATGTGACCCTTGTGTGATGATTCAGAAAACAAAACTTCCAAATGTCTACTTCCTCCACGCCCTCTTCTCTCTCTCTCTACTAATAGTTAAAGAATTCGCTGTCGTGCATTCCCCAAATAAACCACTCGACTTTAACGCGTCTCGTGCTTTATGTTGGCGAATGCACACCAAGTCGTTCTTTAACTAGTATGTAGATGGAGATGAGAACGTATGGCATGTAGTTGTCGTTACAACTAGGGTACGTTTTATTCAACCTGGATATTTCTTGGTCCGGTTTTAAGCGTTAGGCGTTCTGACGCTACGACATAACATTCCTGAAAACGAAATCTATTTCAGTCTTCATAGTTATAAATCTTTTATATATTTGATTGGTTTTAATATTTCGTGGTAAAAGCTAAATTGAATTAGTACTATTATAAATATTGCCATTTCGCATGTTTCGCCGATAACGATTTGTTTCTGGATTTTTTTTTCTGTTTTTACGTATGTACGTGCGTACACATTTTGTCCGTTGGTATTTGCTTTGTTTGGCATAAATGTACGTTGGTATTTTGGTCTATGGCATTTTGTCCGTTGGCATTACAACGTTGGCACTATTACGTTTGCATTTTGTCCGTTTGCTTTTTGTCCATATGCTTTTGGTCGTTGGCATTATGTACGTTAGAATTTGGCCGTTGGCATAATGGCCGTTGACATAATGTTCGTAATGGTATTATCTCCAGATAACGTGGCTAGCATGTTTTCTTGGATCGGATAAACGTGTGAACATTACAGTAAAGTTATTGTGAAGTAACCGAGATGAAGTTACGACGACCAGCCGACAGGCTAACCAGTTACCCCTGGGCCAAGGAACGTCTGTCCTGGCCCTGCTAGCTTCTATGTAGTCTTGTCTCGCAGCCAAACTTGAACTGGTTTCAAGCTGTTCTTCAACCTGAAAGACGTTTTTTGCATACTGCTAAATTTTAAAACTTTACAACCGGTCTTGATGGGGTCACAGAACCTTTTCATGTTTTTTTATCCGTTCTGAGGCTGGACCTTTTGACTCCTTGGTAAAATGCTAGGCGCTCCATTGTTGTCAAGGGGTTTCTGTCATTTGCTTGTTCTTATTTCCTGTTTGAGCAAGATAATATAAACAAGCATGGTTGGTTGGTTGGTTATTCAAGACGCTTTAACCACTTTTGGTCATATCGCGTCAATGGAAGAAGGAAGGGAGAGTGGAGCCATGTCCCCGGGGGTAACCCCCTACTCTTTACGAAGAAAGACATGGGATCTGTATCCTGCGACCACACAGACATGGCCACAGCAGGGCTCGACCCACTGATCCACGTGCCATTAGGCTCTCAGGTGGCCAGACCACTTAATGCGAGCGCTCTAACCCACTGAGATATCGCGGCCGGCCCCATAAGCAAGCATAGACCCAGGGAATAGGGTGGAAGATGGGTGATGGTGGGTGGGTGGGGGCTTTTACTAAGCGCCAATCTTAATCTGTTATATGGGTGGTGTCCTGGGATGCAGTCCACTGCAGATCGTCCCTCATTCGTACTTTGCATAGCGCGATAAGTGCTAAGGTAAACGGCGTACGAAACACTAATCCTATTTTGTGGCTTTGAAGAGTTTCTATATACGTACGAAGATAACATCGGCTGGGGCATACTCATCACTGAGCATACAACTTCCAACTCCTGCTATATCAACTCATACGATGCGACAGGAGTTTGCCTGGTTTACACGGTACGATCATTCCTTCAATAGTCGGCATTAGGCGTTGCCATTACCGAACAGTTAAGTTGTAGTAGTTCGTAGTTTAGTTCGTACCCAGTAGACATTCATAATATATAAGATATATAAGCCGATGTGACAAAGTACTCACACTCTCCAGGGGTGAGGGAGGGGGGGGGGGTCCTTGAGCCTTAAAGTAGGCTTGGTTATATAAACATCACTGCTTTCCGGCGGCTTTACAATTAGGCTTCCACCATCATGAGTCTCCTCCCGTGGCTTCCACCATCATGAGTCTCCTCCCATACAAAATCCCAGAGCACCCCCACTCTTCTTCCCACCCTACAAAAGAGCTTCTATGCATGCACACACGCACGCGCATCCTGACGCCAAGGTCACCAGACCTGACCTTGATCTCCGTATGTTGGTCATCCACCTTGACCGACTTGTATCCGAACGCTTGCTTACAGCAATTAACCGGGGGCCGCCCCGATAGCGCAGTTGGCTTAAGCGCCATCATTGAGCGCTTTGGCCTCCCGAGAGCCTATCGGCCCGTGGATCGATGGTTCGAGCTCCGCTGTGGTCACATCTCTGACTGTTTCCCCTGACGACCAAGGGGAGGGGGGGGGTCAAGGTTAATAAAACCTGGCGGGACCAAAATCAGCGTTGTGTCCCCACCAACGGGGACAACGAGCCGGTCTGACTCTGAGGAAAGTGACGCACGATGGCGTGGCTCGTCCGCCTCAAGCCCGCAGTGTGTATGCTAGCTCCCAGTGCTACATATACATTTTCTGACTCTTTATCAGTCGTGATGAATTAGTCATTCCAAGGTTGTTTCTCATTTTATAGAATCTCATTTCCATAAAAGGAATGTTTGTGTAATTTGTTGACAGTTCTAATACGCGTTTTATCCACAAGAGTAAATATGTTACAAAACAGGTATGGTTAAAACTTCATCTTCAATTTATAACAAATCTGTTACACAAAACATCTGGTACATAAATACAGCTAACGTTGATGAGGAAAAATCAACTTTTCAGCTATATGATTTTGTCCCAACGGATCATTAATGTGCAATGCATAATGAACAATAATATGTTAATTCGCTGTTGTGAATCTCGTAAAATAAATAAAGTTTATATAAAAAAAATACATAATTATTAAATGCAGTATTGTTTATTGTAAAATCTATTAGATGGAAAGAGATTTGCTGGGTTGTTTTCGTATGTATTTCATCTCCATTTAAAATAAAAAATATCGCGGATAATCAATTCTTATTGCGAAGAAAAACCATACAGCTATTCGACTCCTGGACACTATCGGCCACATACGTCGATGAGGAAAGTGATTTCTTTATCATTATACGTCGTGTGGAGTCGATTGGATCCTTGACATGTATTGACTAATTTGCCGCTGGACTACTCTTGAGATACTGTCAGATCTGTGTTCCACAAGCTGAACGCGAGTAAGTTAATTAATTTCATTGTATTTGTCACAGGTGGTGGATCATGAATTATTGAGTGACTGTCACCAGACCATGTAGGGGAAACATGGGGCAAAATGGCCCATCGGGGTCAAATGGCCCACCACAATATCGCGCAATTGCGGTGCTGCCACCTGTATTGAAGCGTTTTATATTTGTTACGTGATACCTTAACAAATCTACATGGGCGCTGAAGCAGACAGCTGACCATCGTTACCGAAGTAATAGAAGAAAGTGGATACTAGCTTGGGGGAAATTTCTTTGATAAATTAACACGATCAAAGATAAGTCCAAGTCAAGCCCCAAACGTAATTCAGATGCGGAATATGCTGCGCCGTATTTTTCATACAGCGGTCAAACATTAAGGTTACTAACAGGGGCAAAATGACCCACGCTGCTTGGGGCAAAATGACCCAGTGGGCCGTTTTACCCACATCCAATTTAATATGTAAACTCTAAGAAAAACGATTCTCTTTAGCA
This sequence comes from Arenicola marina, assembly GCA_964019135.1. Classification (NCBI taxonomy): domain Eukaryota; kingdom Metazoa; phylum Annelida; class Polychaeta; family Arenicolidae; genus Arenicola; species Arenicola marina. The sequence goes on from CAXHSH010000449.1 coordinate 12,613, forward strand.
AACTGGGTGATATGTCCACTGAATCGGAACATCTTTGATGATCACGAATATGCTTGAAGTAGAGAACGGTGTGCGTCACAGGGAGCTTGAAGAAGGGAGAGTTGTGCGCCCCAGGGAGCCGGAAGCGTTGATAGAGCGGACATTTATGATGCAAAAGATACCCCTATAGAGCGGACATTTATGATGAAAAAGATACCCCTATAAAGCGAATATTTTAAAACTTGCGATCGTGGTGGGGGGGCGGGGGACTGAAAATGTGCGTTCATAGAACGGATTTTGGCGGTGAAACAGGGGGGGGCTTTATCCCGGAACCCCCCAAACCCAGCAATGTATTAATTACCCCCCCCCCCTCTCTAAAACCGGTGGGGGGGGGCCGTTTCAGGGTCGGATCCAGATATGCTGGTTAGTGGGGGCCGCTAAATGGTATAAATTATATAAATTTCCGCCCTAAAAAGGGGGGCCGGGAACTGTCCAACAGTAGGACTTCGCTTGAGTTCTGTTATATTAAATGGCCTAAATTCTGCACTGAAAAATGGCAAAAAGTGGGGAAGGGGGTGTCCCCCCCGCCCGATCCACCTCTGCTGATGTAACCGTTATTTGTAATTTCTGTGTGTGATCCTTCTGGGTCAAACTGTTCCAGAGAGTTAGGGGTTTCCCTTCTTAGGCTGTTCAATTAACATGCTGAAATAATGTGCTGACCCACTGACCCACTGTGACATAAAACATGTTTTTTGTGCTAGTAAAATTTTATTCGTGTCACTAGCATGTATCCAAGCTATGTTATTCACAATACTACTGTTGTCAGTTCACCAAAATTTAGCTCTTTTTAGAGCACTGCTTGTCCCCCAAAAATACAAATAAAGTTAAGGTGGTCATTTTGCCCCATGTTCCCCTAGGTCATCCACCTTGACCGACATGCATCCAAACGCTTGATTGCAGCAATTAACCGGGGATAGCGCCGTGGGCTTGAGCGCAAGCATTGATCGCTTTGGCCCCCCCCCCCCGAGAGCCTAACGGCACTATTGATGGTGGATGGTGGATCGATAGTTCGAGCTCCACTGTGGTCACATCTCTGATTGTTTCCCTTGACGACCAAGTGGGGGGGGGGGCGCTCAAGTGTATATATGTTGCATGAAAATAGCGAGTCGTGAAAAAATAGAGCCAGCCCGACTCGCTTTTTTCACGCAGTTTCTTTTCGGACTCGGCTTTTTAACGGCGACAAACGGTTGGGTAAACCATGCCGCCGACAAACACTGTCCTAGTGCAGTTGCAACGAAATTTGTCTAAAGTACAAACCTTAGCTGGGCGAATATGGAAATGTCCAAGTTTGACTAGGGCACAGGAGTCTTTGTGGGGTGGGGATGGATGGGGGAGAGCGGTAGTAACCATAGTTATGTGTCCCTTTTTCTGACAGGTTCTGCCCCCCCCCCCCCCCCCCACCCACCCCGGCCACCCGCCAACGAGTCTACTTTGCTTAGTGGCACAGCTAGGAAGCTAAGTCGGTTGGGGAGCTGATCTGTCCCTTTGTCAAATAGTTGTGTACCCCCGCCCGCCCGCGCTCACCTCCACCCCCGCCATCGACCCTCTTAGCCTGAGCATAGCTTGCGAAGCGAGTGAGTGTACATGGTGCGAGAAGCGTGCATTTAGGCAGTGGCAGAGGCGTGACAGAGGCGACAGAAAGCCTGGGACTTGTCAATCCATCGCTGTGCTCTATTTCTCCACGCACTTCCCCCTACACAGTGTAGTGGTCTCGCCCAGGACTTTCACGCTCACTCGTCGTGGAGAAGGCGAGTTCAACTCCCTCTCTACAGTGCAGGGGTCTCGCATATTTCACGGCTTGCTTGCTGTGAAAAGCCCGGGACACCCTACCCAATGACTGTGCTCTATTTTTCCACACTCGCCACCCGTTGTAAATGCGAGTCCGTCCTTTCTCTATACCACACAGTGCAGCGGTCTCGCTTATTTCACGGCTTGTCTGCCGTGAAACCCCCAGGACACCCTACCTAATGACTGTGATCTATTTCTCCACGCTCGCCCCCCGTTGTAAATGCGAGTCCGTGCTCTCTCTATACCACATAGTGCAGCGGTCTCGCATATTTCACGGCTTGCTTGCCGTGAAGACCCCGGGACACTTCATCGCATGGCTGTGACCTATTTCTCCACGCACGTTCACCGTGGAAAATTAGGGTTCGTCTCTGTATACTACATGTTGCATTGGTCTCGCATATTTCACGGCTTGCTTGCGTTAAAAGCCCGGGATGTTGCATGAAAATCGCGAGTCCGTGAAAAGCCCGGGACTTTCACGTGAAAAGTGCGAGACCACCCAAATTTACTGCGTTAAAAACGCGAGTCCGTGGAGAACCAGAGTTCTTCACGTGAAAAAAGCGAGTTCTGAGTGCCGTCTCGCTGTTTCCACGGACTTCATTTTTTCACGCGAGGGTCGCGTGAAAACGTAGAGACAGAGAGCGTGTGAAAGTCCCGGTATTTTCACGATACTCCTCGTGAAAATACCGGGATTACAACGCTACCGCTTGTGAAAGTCCCGAGTTCTTAACGTGAAAAACCCGAGTTTCTCACGCAAAAATCAGAAGCTGCATCTTTTATCGCCCACAATGCCTCAAAAGTCCATATTATCGCCTGTGAATAAAGAAATCGGAAGTGACATATTCGTTACACGCCAGTGACACCTATAGTACAAATTTGGCTCGGAGAACAAAGAATCTGAAAGACATCATTGCGGCTTGGCATGGGTGTACATGATATCCACGTAGGTTTAGGGACATGGGGATGGGGGGGGGGGCAGATTGTCATAGACTGAATATGGCGATGATCCTGTCGCTCAAGCATAGGGTTAGCTGTCTCTCATGCTAAGCAACGGGGGAAATTTGGTCATGGCTATCTTGATCCTCCCCCCCCCCCCCCTCCGGCCCCCATCCCCCAGGTCCCTTAACCCACATGGATCGGTAGAGCCCATGGCTGTGCTTTATTTTTTCACGCTCGCTCCCCGTGGAGAAGGCGAGTCCTGCTCCCTCTCAGTACACAGTGAAATGGTCTCGCATATTTTACGGCTTGCTTGCCGTGAAAAGTCCGAGACACCCTATACCCACTGACTGCATGTGCTCTATTTCTCCACGCTCGCCCCCCGTTGTAAAGGCGAGTCCGTGCTCTCTCTATACCACATAGTGCAGCGGTCTCGCTTATTTCACGGGTTGCTTGTCGTGAAAAGGCCGGGACACCCTACCCAATGACTGTGCTCTATTTCTCCACGCTCGGCCCCCCGTTGTAAATGCGAGTTCGTGCTATCTCTGTAACACACAGTGCAGTGGTCTCGCATATTTGGCTGTGCCCTATTTCTCCACGCACGTTAACCGTGGAGAATTAGGTTCTCTATACTACATATTGCATTGGTCTCGCATATTTCACGGCTTGCTTGCGTGAAAAGCCCGGGACATCTCATCGCATGGCTGTGCCCTATTTCTCCACGCACGTTCACCGTGGAGAATTAGGTTCTCTATACTACATGTTGCATTGGTCTCGCATATTTCACGGCTTGCTTGCGTGAAAAGCCCGGGACATCTCATCGCATGGCTGTGCCCTATTTCTCCACGCTCGTTCACCGTGGAGAATTAGGTTCTGTATACTACATGTTGCATTGGTCTCGCATATTTCACGGCTTGCTTGCGTTAAAAGCCCGGTGTAACATGACCATCTGTCCCCCCATGACAGCGTGTCCCCCCTGCAGTTCGGGTATACGCGCGGAGGAGGTCACTAGTTATGAGAGGGACACATTGTGATGGGCTGAATATACCTTGAGCGGTCATGGGGGTGGGGGTGGAGGTGGGCATGTTGTCATGGGTTGAATATAGCTATGACCAGAGCCTTT
>CAXHSH010000451.1:0-113288 GCA_964019135.1 Arenicola marina
GTACCCGGCCCCGCCCCCCCACCCCTTAAGGCCGAAATTTATACCATTTAAAATATGAAAACCGAAAACCCCTATCCAGCTTATGTTGTTTCGACCCTGTAATCGGCCCACCTGTCCAGATTTTCTAGATCCGCCTTTGCTTGTATTATGCAAAATCTGTACCTCTACTGTTAATTTGACAGATTCACTAATGTAATAGTGGAATTTGCGCTGGATGATAAGATAAAACTTCCATCAACCTTCATCATCCGGTATTTAAACTTTACAGAAACTGAATGCCACACATTTATATTGGTTAGGTACTATTGGTCACACTGACAATTGTTTTCTTTCTCTAAAGTATGATGATCTGCAAGTCCATGAAGTGGTTGGAGAAAATTTGCCAGAGGTGGATGAAGAGGAAAACCGTGCGGCTAATGCAGATGAAGATGTTGCAGTTGAAGATGACTATGATGATGAAGATGTTGCAGTTGAAGATGACGATGGTGATGAAGATGTTGCAGTTGAAGATGACGATGGTGATGAAGATGTTGCAGTTGAAGATGACGATGATTATGAAGATGTTACGTTCAAGGTAAATAGACTTACACTAGAATCTCAATATGATTGGGTATTAATTTGCCAATAGAGCTCAGTTATCGATTAGGTTATTTGTAATTATTTTGTTCTTTCATGCGAATCATCAGTTAAATATGAGGTTTTCTGTAAGTTCATGGTTTGAAACTGAGCCCACGATTGATATTCCCTTTTTTGTACGTACAGGACCGCGCGCATACAATGTTGGAACTATCCCGCTACCCATCGTTGTTCCGACTACTGATTCGTGAGTCCCCAGCGGCTGCAACTGCTATGCGGGACGTAGCTGGCACGATGGTGAGGCACGAAGTGTCTCGACTGCAAAAGGGGACGACACAAATCGAGTCATTGAGCCAGGAATTCAACCTGCAAACCCTGAATGACTTCGAGTGGGACCACGCAGTGGATGAAGCAGAGGAGAAGGTTCCTTGGCTGCATTCAGCATTGGATTCCTGCCTTGCGGGCACAGGACAGCTGCGCCGCAACTACAGACGCGGGACTCAAAATCGGTAAACACGATTACGAGCTTTGTTGGGTAAACATAAGGCAATATTTGATACAATATAATATATGTTGGCAATAAAGTAGGAGTTGGTTTGTGTTGTTGTTCCCACATCGTGGATGCATCGATGTGAACGGTATATATTGGTTTCAGAGTTTTGAATGAAGCCGAGGCATGGATCCTGAGGAGCGCACGGAAGGGTTTCTTGCTTTCTCTCCTTCTCCACTCTGCCAAACCAACGCGGTACAGGTGGGTCCAGGCTGCCATGGCGGTGGAAATGTGGAGACAGGGGGCGACGCAGCGACTTTTCCGTAGATGGAATTTTCTTGGTCTCTGCCAGTCCGTATGGGTGGCTCGAAACCTGATCGACAAGCTGGCGAGCGAGGGAGACGGGGAGGTTCTGTCATGGAAGGAAGGAGTGGAAGTAAGTGCCAAAATATGTGATCCTTATACTGTCCTTGTGCTGTCCTTAGAAGTAAGTGTCAGTATATGCAATCCTTGTACTGTACTGTTACTGTACTGTACTGTACATATACTGTACTGTACTTATACTGACAACCGATGGATGTGAATTCCAGGCCTAGAAATTAAATCCTTAAATAATTGACTTAATAATAATGTTTAGCTAAGAAACACCCCCAGTGCATGTGAATGTCGCGTGTGAAAGACCCTTACTGCTATCTAGGTGACTTTAAACAAGGTCGGATCCAGATATGCTGGAGAAGGGGGGCCGGTTTCGAGTAATGGCCTAGCTTTTTGGCTTGCATATGTTAAATGTTATAAATCTCGGCCCTAAAAGGGGGAGCCGGGGCCGGGTCGGCCCCCCTTAGATCCGCCCCTGATAAATTTACATAATACATGACGAATGCAGCTCACAGTCAAAGTTGAATCTTTGGTTTATTATTTTGACTGACACCAATATCTCGTATCGTTTTACTTAGAAATCCATGCAAGTACAAGCAAAGCGAAAATTGGCGTTCACACCTCCTGAAGCTTTCACACTGTGCTGGGACAATGTACAGTGGCTGTCTGAGAGCCACAATCAAGGTCGGGCAGGAGCTAACAAGTTCCATCTGATGGCCCTTGCATTCGCTGCTGTCAACCGGACTTCATCTCTGCACCTGACGGTACTGGAGCAATATTCCTCTTCTTTTAAAATTTGATGACATGTGTCAAGTGTTAAAACGAGCCACCGGCTGTATTGTTCGGCGATATCCAGTTTGACCCAATAGAGTAGTGTGGTGTTCAATGTAACCATCGTGGTTTAAAATGCAGCATGAAAGTGTCATTTGCTTTATCATTCACAGGTACCCACAACAACACTGGCAAAGAACCTGCCCGTGTCGTCCTTTATGCCCAGCAATGGAGACTTTCAGCTGCTACGCCAACGCATGGCACACTGCGTGAGGGGCATCTTGGTGGAAGCCATCCCAGCTCTGTCAGACATACCATGGGAGCGTCATGTCCCACATGAATACCAGGAGGCAATGTCCAGACAGTCTGACATCATCAGCCTTGGCGTCATCGATGCCAATCCATCTTCTCACGATGGCGTGCTTGCCATCATGGAGCATCTCCAGGAGTATTGCCCTCGGGTTCGTGATCGCCCGCTCCCACTACTGTGCAATGGAGATGGACTGAGCATTGACCGGATGCGAACTGCCAAGGAGCGCCGCTGCAGGACGCCGACGGCAGAGTCGAGACTGGAAGGTCTTGTACCGACTCCACAAGAATTTCATATGGAGGCGTTGCTACTCCAGGTTAGTCGAATTAGATACGAAGGATGGTATACAAAGAGAGTACAAATTTAAATATCACTGAATAGATACAGACAAAATTACGATGTGTCATAACGTTTGTCAGTCATAAGTAACATGCATAGGTAGCACAATGTCTGCATGGAAGTACAAGTTGTTGTATAATATATTCATTACAGGACACTATGGATACGTACTTCTCGCAGAGAACGCAAGCTGTGAGGGGCACGCTGTACCAACTGAAGGCGCAATTCGACCACAGCCGTGTCAAGTCGAAAGTCATTGATAATTTCCAGCACGTGTGGAACTTGATACAGGTATTGTTGCCATATTATGTCTTAAGCAATATATTTGCCTACAGTTTTTATGTGCAATATTGCGAGACAAGCTTTTCAATACTTTAGGGCAATAATTTCCAGAAAGCAAGTTGCTTATCCACATGCCCTTTCAGTTCTCTGTACAGGGTCTGGTCCTTCTCGAGGCTATGGACATGACAGGTGTAGTATTCTAATTAGGCAGTACTTATGAAAATGTTGTGTTCAATGGAAATGATTCTAGCCTATTGCAGGTGGATTTTGATGGCTTAACATTTGCCAGCTGATAATCTCACATACAAATCGACCTTACTTACCTGCATGTATTTAACTCGTTGCTATTTTCTTTTGTTCCATTCTATTTAATGTCATTTCACTGTACGTCCAGTATCTTCACCGTTTATTCAATAAAAATCCTTTTATGTCTCCCTATTTACTGATCTATATATGTTTTTGTTTCATTTATAATACTGTCTAGGTTTTGCTATAAATTCTGTTATATTAATTATTAGGCACGTCGAAATGTATACAATATTTCATCTATTTATGATTAGTCTACTTCCTTTGCCTACTATTTCCTTACATTTTCTTCATATATGCATACGTTTCTCTTGCTATGTGATTAATGGACAGCGAATAACAATATTTCAATGTGTACAGTTTTCTTTTAGGTAGCGAATGTTGTAAAACAGATCGACACTAATACGTATGAACTCATTGCGATGTAGAATCATTATATTATTAAGGTTTGTAAGTTCATAGTTGCCCTGGCACTTTCCATGCAGAAATGGACGACTTGGACAGCGTGCCAACCAACTTACCAGAAGCTTTGCCTGACAAGCTGAAGTGGCTCGAGCAAATGTCGCTGGCAATCGTAGACAAGTGTTGGCGACAGCCTCCGGTTGAAGATTTCAACCGTGTTTCGGCTGGCTACAGCGCTGTTGACAAGGACGTCATCTACCCACTGTGCTGGTGTCAGGAAGGCAAGTTTCTAATGCAAGACGAAGGTCGTAAAATGATGGGGTGGTTTCAGACAGGCGCAATCATGTGAATGAGTGAAAGGGGAAGGGATTTTATAATACAATGTATACTGCTCCCCCACCCCCAAAAAAAAATATGTAAGGGAGCCCTAACTAATGCATGGTGTCTAAACACAGTTATCATTAAAATGAGTAACCAAATATGTTGCAACAACTTTTGCAGCCCGCGACACCCAATTGGTGCGGTGCTGTGCCTCAGACTGCCTAAGAGGAAACTTCCACCTGGAGTGTGTGCAGCCGCCGTTATGTCACGTGCCAGACGCAGACTGGTTCTGCAGCGAGGAATGCAGCTCTGGCACGTCATACATATATTGTGTATGCCATGAGCGAAAGACAGACATCATGGTGGAGTGTGTCAGCGCCGCTGCGTGCACGAGATACCGATGGTATCACATGGCATGCATCGGTCTTACGGCAGATGAACTCCCAGGTACTGACATAATGATGAATTAGTGGGTTTCACTCATGTTAACAATACGTACAGCATGATAAGTGTTAATGAATAGTTTATCAATAGTGTGTGTCATATTCAGATAATATTTCATTGCAATGTCAAATTTTCCCACAGATGATTGGCACTGCTGTACCGCATGTGCGCAGGAAGGAGAGGATCAGGTGCAGGCGTACCACATTTCGTTTCTCCACGAGGGTCTATGTCATCTTGCCAGGAGAGAAATGGTTCGCAATGGAGATGGGGCTGCCCTGGTATCAATGTGGAAAATTCACATGGTACAGCTCTGGAATAAGCGACACACCCATTACAAGCTGATGGCCCATCAGTTCTTGGCCTGTAAGTTTGACATATGACAAGATTCAACGTTCAATCGGAATACAGAGCATAACAGGAAGCCCCGTATGGCACAACTGTATAGCAATAGTCTGCCACCTTTATAAATAAGAATGATAGTGTACCCGAAGTAGGAAAATGTCCTTGCCACTCTAGTTTACTCGCTGCTCTGTCATTCTCAATCAATATTGGCTGCGGTAATATTCGTTTTTATTTTACAGACACTATAAACAAAAAGACTCTAAATTCATTTTTGTATAATTTTATTGTTCATTGCAGATATAGCAGGTGTGATGCCGCAACGCATCCAGCATGAACTCGTGTGGGAAAGACTAGTGAATCACGCTGGTCGACCAGGTGGCAATAAAGGCATGGACTTGGCAAACGAATGCCTAAACAATCAGTTTAAAGGTACATTAATAACATATAATGAATCATTACGTATTGCATGCATGCTGTCCCCCTTTTTTTCCAAATGTCAAAATGATTCACTGAACGTCGTGTAAAGGAAATAAACCGGTCAGCTGCTTAACCAGAACATGACGTCAAATGAGTATATGCAACTTTCAAAGACATAATTCAGGTAATAATATTGACTGACGTATGCTGCGTACATGATGTGTAAGAAAGCGTTATTCACTTTCAGAGCTGATCAAAGCGTCGCGAGGTCGCTACACCGAGCGACAGGTGGAGAGATGCGGGAAATTAGTGGGGGGGATTTGGCAAGCAGTTAGAGCGCTTGTTCTCAACCGCAATCTGCGACCCAGACGTGGGCGACGATGCTCCTGCCGTCAACAAAACATTGGATGTCGCACAATTACGGGTTTTCACAACTGATTACAGAGAAGACAACCTACTCAAGTTCACTCGCCATAGACAACAACCTCAGTTGCCCGAAATTGCAGCGTCACGCATCCGACGGCCACTTGAACTGGGACAATACCTGAAACTCCGTTGCCGTAAAATTGACAAATTTATCGGCATCGCTAAGGAGACTGCGCGGCGTCAGGCTCTTCTTGAGTGACAGCCGAGTCGGGCGACGCAGCATCTTCATCGGCTGCAGTGCACACGGAGCAGCAGTTGAGACCCCCGCAACATTTTTCAACATCCTCTATTGTGACGTCACCAACACGAAGGTGCTCTAGTACCATATTCCGGAGACATTGCTTCCCTGATACAAATTCTGCAAGAGCCTGGTCCGTTCGCCCTTTCCGGGTCGAATACATAGGCAGGTACATGACAGCCCGGCTCTGGCGACCATCTCTTCCGGCACGACCAGCTTCTTGCCAGTACTCAAGCATGCTCTTTGGTGGACCCCAATGGAGAACGTATTCTACCCCGGAAATTTGAATACCCATACCAAACGCAACTGTGGACACAAGGCAGCGACATATGGAATCTGGCTGCTTGAACTTATTTGGCAATTCTTCCTCAGATCTGGCATCCAACTGGGCGTAGAACATTTCTGCCAGACAGTCTCCAGGTGCGCCGGCAACCCCTTGCCAGAATGTGTCTTCCAAGACATCCGTGAGGAAGTCAAAGATTTCCAACATGTCATTCTGAGATCTGAAAGAAACGTGCAATGTTTGTTTTCAATATGTGAACAATTGAAGTCCGTGGTTATTCGGTGTATTGCTTGTGATGTATAACTGGCGGTAGTGTTTAGATGCCCTTTAAAACGTGACTTGTTTTTGGTGAGTGGGGGTACTATATGTACGCCCGATGCTGTCTATCGATGAGTGTGTGATGTAGTATAACATGCCGTACTGATTATTTGGTATATGATTGGGTGTGAGGAGTAGCTGGTATCGCCAGGACTGTGTTTAGATGGCCTTTAAAACGTGAATTTTCTGGGTGATTTGCAGTTACTAAGTGCATGGTCAGTTATTTGATATCACCGTCGTTGCTTATGATGCAACCTACCGGACAAAGATTATGCACTTTGGACATGCCGTACACTCTGTCTTCAGCTTGTCCGCGTACCACTTCAAGACTTCAAGATCAACATTTTTTTTGTCATGAAGCTCCAGGTAGATGTTCGGTCTGAAAGGATCGTACACGAATAAAGTCCCTTTCGTAGTTGATACACAAATAGTTAAGTTCTTTTATTATATGCTTATAGGGCAATAATGATATACCAGTTCAGTAGTCTTACCATATATCAACGTTTTGCAAAAAAATTTACTTATAAGATAAGGCTATGGTAATTAACATACCTGTTCGGAACCAGAGCAACTGTTTCGAAGTCGCTCAGGTCCATAGACAACTTCGCTACAATTTCCTGCATCAAATTTACCGTTGCAGTGGCGGTCAGCAGAAGCACTGTTGCCTTTGTCAGGAGGCCCCGAATGTTACCAATTTTGGCATATTCCGGCCGGAAATCCATGCCCCTATAAAATATAAGATGACAGTATGACTGATATTGTCGTTTTTCTATTTTAATGACAGCACTGTCTGCACAAAGTGTAATAATGTCATCTTTATGCTTCATAAAATTCATAAAACATACTTACCAGTCTATGAGGCAGTGGACCTCGTCCAGGCAAAAGAATTGTATGCTTGCGCTGTACTTGCGCAGGACATTTCTCCACCTTGTAATTTGGAGGGCCTCAGGAGCAGCAAAGAGAAGGCGCCAATTGCCATTCTCGACATCTGAAACATTGTTTTCAATGCCAGCATTACTTTTGTTATTATCTTAAAATAGCATGTATGAGTTGAAGTTGTGACAAAGTTGTCACTTTAAGACAAGAGAACAATTTAAACATTAAGGTTACTCATCCAGCTATATTTTTCTTGAAAATTGTAAAAACTATTTTGGTTATATTCTTAGCATGGAAGTACATCTATTGTATGCAATAAAAATCCAGATATGTTGTTTAGCCTCATCTTTCTTGGCAAAATTAGTGCATCTCATGTGAAAAAGTGTGGCTTTCTTGCGTACGGCCTCATCGAAATATTGCACATTGCGGTAGTTTTATCCCTTTCATCATGCGATGACGGATCTGATTCTCATAAAAGTTACATGTATACAGTCAGGCAAGGTGTTCTAAATGTGTTTCCAAAATATTCCGAAAAACATAATTTATATAAAAAATTGCTGCATGAGCACCTTTAATATCAGGGATGCAGGAAATAAATGAATCTTTACCATTCGCAGCCTCCTGACTCATTTCTTTTTGTGGGCGCAACACTTGGCATTGTACTCCCCGCTTTTTCCACCTCAATTCCTGGTCGGACATTAGCACACGCAGGGGGCTGACGATTAGAGCCCTGACGTGGGTCTTGTTCTTCATCTACAAGTGACATAATCCGTAATGTGCGCGCTGCAAATATCGACTGAGGTCAGGTGAATATATGGCCCAAAGCTTGCTTATGAGTTAGTGCGTCTGCATATTCCCTTCATCGTTACGTGCGTCATTACATTAAACACGTATTTACCTCCCAGCTTCGCTGCTCCAGGATTTAGAAAAATAGGGAAGGGAAGGATGGACTTTCGATGGCGTAAAACTGAAAAACGAGGAGGGGGCCTCCGAAACTGACGTTTTTTCTCTGAAAATGCCCTCTTTCCCCACCTCCCCCCCCATCCCCAGTTCAATAACTTACAGCGTGACGAGGATCTCAAAAACAAAGTAGGTCTAATTAGAAATAGGGGCTGCATGGGGTGGGGGGGGGGAGGGGCAGATCTTCCGGAAGCAGTTAACCTTAAATATGATACTATGCGTAATACTCGCGAAAACCCCATCTTCTAAATAAAAATGTATCAAAGGTGGACAAAAGTCTATAACAGCATGCTTGTTTTTTTCGCTTTTTAGTGATACAATCACTACATTGAACTTCTTCTTACTTTTTTCTCACAGTAAAAATGGCGTGACCAGATCATAATTAATAACAATAGTTTAGGTATTGACCTAATTGTAAGTAGTGGTTTTGGATTTTTTTTTTTTACAAATTATAATATTCAACTTACCTCCTGCATGACATACGGTGCCAGTGCATACACGTCGCTCTTGCCGTAGCCTGTTGGCAAAACGACAAACGTGTGTCTCTCGGCGCACACATGTTCAAGGGCCTTCTTTTGAGCCCATTTCAAGTTATAGCCAATGTTGAGGGATTGGCAAACATGATGCAGAGAGGTTTCGAATGAACACATGATAAAAACACGAAAGTGTGTATTTATTGTATGCGCACTGTTGAAATGGCAACCGCACATGCGGAATCTGGCTGAGATGGCGATCCACGTGTGAGTGTTGACAAACATTTGATCTGACTCTGCGCGCGCCGCGAGCATTTCACAACTTCCGGAAAGACAAGTGGCGAGCGGCGGGCGATTCGAAATTTGTTGTGTGAAGAAAGATTGACATGTCATGGAACATCGGGTCTGTTGAAAGATATCATCGGTGCTATCCAGTAACATAACATCTATGGAGTTAAAAAATACTGGATTTGGCGGTGAGTGTTGCTTAGTTTGTTTCACAGAGATGAGGAGAGACGGCAACCCAAGGCGTTCCGCGGTCAAAGACTTGCTTCGCACTGTGGCTGTAGACGGGCCCTGTCAGATTTTTGCCCGTCCTACAGCCACAGAACTGGGGCTAGAGAGCATGGTGCTGATGGGTGTTAGGAGTGGGGGAAGGGGACAGGAGAGCATGAGTCATGGGCGTTAGGGCTGGGCATCGGCCAGGAGAGCGAGAGTCTGGTGTTAAGACAGCGGGTACAGATCATCGAGTTAAATACCAGTATTAAATATAGTCACCGATTGCGTTTTGAATACGATTTTAACAGAAATTCACAGCCTTAATACCATGTTAGTTTACGAGAATTTTTTTAAACATACCCAGAACATTCACAGCTAACTAATAATGCAGTCTAATTTCGCACAATTAAATAATTACATATAAACGAGAGATGAAACGAATTGGATTACTGCTATGGGCGCAGACTGCTATATTTCAAAGAAATAACAGAAAGGAACCCTTGGAATCAAAGTTCTCAGAACGTTTGGTGAACGTTAATTATGACAGCCATCAAATGAGTGTTTCTGAGCGTAATTTTCGACATGTAGAGCATTATTGCCATAACAATATGGCCGTATGAGCCTTTATGTTGTTCACATAGTCCTAGCTTGACCGCATCCCCTGCGGGGTGAGGGGGGTGGGGGGCACGCCGCTTCAGGTAGCGTTCTTCCTCAAAAAAAGTGGAGAGGGAGGGGGGGGGGGCAGCTGGATCCCGCCCTCCCCTTGGATCCGCCTTTGGATAAGAATATATACTATAACCGTGACACTAACTAAATATCCGACATCTTGAAAAACGTCTTTTAATAACTGTCAAAACCTATGAATAGGCGTCAGCATGATTGATAGGTGTATAAACGGTTCGATAACATGATGGTTAGTGTAAAACGGTTCGATAATAATGCAGGTAAACAGTTGTCCCCCAATGGGTGAACATTATGCAAAAACATATACCGTCCATTGGGGGACGTCCCCCAATGGATGGTATTTTGCATGACCACACGGAACATGACTATCGGGGTACATCCTTTGGGGGACATATATTTTTATTTTTTATTTTTAGGGTCAAATTTCAACCAATATCAATCTATGTGACATCAAATAATATTTCCTCCACCAAATTTGCATGTGTTTGATGTATTACAAGCAAATACCAATATATTTAATGCTATATAATGCTATATAATAATATTTAATCGTCATTTTGGGCCGATTATATGGCCAATTTGGTTACAATAGAGCTGATAGAACAAAAGGTGGTTCAGTAACATATCGTTTTTTTGTTATTTTTGTATTCACCATGACGCTAGGCTTCAGCAGGCAGTTTTTTGGGGAAGTCTGTCGATCAGTTTTTATAGGGGATTTCAAAACATTGAGAAAAAAACACATTTATAGGTTTTTACCATTGACCGCCAAAGCCAATTTGACAAAAATGCCTAGAACTTTTTTTAAGTGGTACGATGACTATATTCAGACTATTAAGGGCGTCATACACCAGGTTTTGGAGTCGTACGCCTTACCCGGGGAAAATTTAGAAGACCCCAATGTAAAACAAGAAGTGTGAACTGTGTGCCCTCGATATATAAAGGTAAAAGAGGTGCCGCTGTGAGAGCCAAGATAAAGGTGTACGAGGAGGGCGAGAAACCCAGTAAATTTTTCTGTAACTTAGAGAAGCGAAATTTTGTAAGCAAACGAATAACTAAGCTAAATATAGAGGGACACTCAGTGACATCCGCGAGAGATATTCTGAAGGAACAACGTCACTTTTACAAAACTCTATATAAAGTTAACCCGCTACGTAGTGACGAGGCAACGTGTGAATTTTAGAAATTTTTCTGGAAAGATATAGGCCAGATCCTATACAGAAGCTTACAGCATGGAATCAACTACAAAAGGTTATCGGTTACCCAAAGACAAGGGGTTATAACATGCTTGCCTAAACCCGGGAAGCCTAGAGATCTGTTAAAAAACTGGCGCCCAATTTCCCTGTTAAATTGTGACTATAAGGTACTGTCCGGTATAATGGCAAAGAGACTCAAGCAGGTTTTACCGATAATAATCAGTCTGGATCAAAACGGAATTCCTCAAAGGGCGTTTTATTGGTGAAAATACTCGGCTCGTGTATGACGTAATGGAACACCTTGATCACACCAATAAGGCAGGAGTGTTGCTTATGGTCGACTTCGAAAAAGCTTTTGATACGATAGGTTAGGAATACATATCCAAAACACTTGAGGTATATAATTTTGGTGAACAATTTATACAATATTTTAAGCTTTTATACACGGACGCTGAGAGCTGTGTGATAAATAACGGTAATTTTTGTTAATTTTTCGGGTTAGGTAGAGGATGTCGACATGGGGACCCCTTATCCCCGTATATTTTTATACTTGCAGTTGAACCGCTTGCTGAGGAGTTATGAAAAAACTGATTCATAAAGGTTATTGAAATAGGTGAAATCACAGTGCTACTCGGGCAATATGCTGACGACACTTTTTTGTTGATGAAGGATGATGAAAGGTCGCTAACGGAGGCTTTAAAAACGTTTAGACTATTTTATTTGTGTTCCGGCTTGCGAATTAACATGGAAAAGACCCAAGCAGTTTGGCTGGGTAGTAAAAAACTTTCACTGGAGCCGATTGGTACAAAATACCCAATTAAATGGGTAACTTCCTTCAGAATATTGGGTATAGAATTTGATGTTAACATGGAGCATATATGTTAGAGAAAAACATAGAGGGCAAGCTCGGCGATATCAAAAAGACCTTGCGTCTTTATAAATCAATAAGGTTATCCTTAATCGGTAAGGCTACGGTCATCAAAACGTTGGTAATTCCTAAGATTATACATATTTTTTCCATACTCCCATCGCAAGATGCTCTAATCACGCGCATACAAAGGGAGCTAGATAATTTTATGTGGGATGGGAAACGCTCTAAGATATCGAGGGTGCAAATCGCACAGAAGTATTCGGATGGGGGTATTCAAGTAACATGTGTTGACCTTTTTATTAAAGCACTTCGTTTATCGTGGATAAAGCGACTGGAAACATCGGTCGGAAACTGGCAGAGTGTTGCAAAACATGATTTAGGTGAAAAGAACAGCATTTTGTTATGGCAGTTAGATCCGAAGTCGTTAATCGCATTGTCTAAAAAAACTTTCAGCAGCTTTTGAAAAATAATCATAAGTAACTGGAGAAAATATAAACGACAAGACTACTTGTATGGTAACGAAATGAAGTATACCTTTTGGAATTCACAGTATCTTAGACATAGTAATATTATATCTTTTAAGAATCATCTTGTTGCCAACAACTGTACTCTAATAATGGATTTGTTTGATGATCAGGGGAAGCCTCTGACACACGAGAGTTTCAATATGAGGTATAATAATAATTTAAACTTTTTGGATTATCAGTGCCTCAAGCAACAGGTCATCAGTCATTGGTATAAACGTTCTTGTTACCCAAAAAAAAACAAAAAAAAACAAAGATGTCTTAAACAAAGATGAAAAGATATCATCAAGTAAGGATGAGATTTGAACCCGGACCGCGCGTTAAAGTTCAACAAAACCGCCCGACCACAGCGACAGCACGAGCTTTTATTGTTTGAAATGCAGGGTGACAACTGACTGTAGGCCTCTATTGCATGCTTTATACAGCGCCTTTATTTAAAACTTTCGTTGTATGTGTGTGTGTGTGTGAGGAGGGGGAGGGGGGGGTCTGTTCCGTCTTGTGTGCTAGTATCTGTTTTGTATTCAAATATTGAGGTGACTTTACCGTCCTCTTACTTTCCGTGCAGGATGATGATAGTACCTGTGAAACGATATGGCAACTGTTGCAGCAAAAGTTTTCCGTAGCAACTATAAGTCGTTGTTTGGGTGTCAGTAGAACAACAGTTTACAAGTACATGCGCTTCAGTAACCAGACACATGGCAAGTATTCTGATATCACGGAAGTTCAGCTACTCGAAGAAGTCAAGCGCTTTCATGAACAACATCCTAACAGTGGACAGGTCATGGTGTGTGGCCATCTGAGAGCTAGAGAAATGTATATCCAACACGCCTGTGTCCGCCAGGCTTTACGCTCAGTTGACCCAAGTGGAACGGAAGACGCGGGCGGCAGCTAACACAGGCGATCACAATAAGAGGTGAAGATTTACTACAGCAGCATGTCTGAAAATATTAACAATGAAACACTTGTATTGTTTGGAGAATAATATCGATAATCTTGGTTTGACACATCCGATGTACATTACCTCATTTGTATCAAAACCAGGTGCAAAGGTGACATATTTTAAAAATCAGTTGCCTCATATAGCACTTCGCGGTAGCACGTTTATTGTACTGCAGATTGGAGACAACGATTTCAACTATAATTGTAACCCTGAATTATTGGCCCGAAATATCATTCAGTATGCAGAGCTATACTTTTATCTACTTCTGTCAAAATGATAATCGTTTGTCAGTTGAACCGCAGATTGCCTTCAAATACGTCAAGGTTTTTACATATGTACATATTATAACCGGTTCGTGGATGAAATTACAACCGGTTCGTGGATGAAATTAATGCAGAACTCAAGTGGCTCTCTCGGTTTTTAACAACATTTGGTTTTGGAAACACCGGGGAATGAATGACAATTGGCGTGAACTCCTTTGTCGCGATGGAGTCCATTTAAATTTAGAAGGCATGCGGCTATGCTTACTAATTACTAATTTCATTCCTTTATGAGTAAACTTCCTCCGTGAGGGTCCTTACCTTCACGCAATTACCAAATGGTATCCCGCTCGCTAGACTCGCATGTTTCTGAATTACTTAAATCAAAAGTTATCCGGGGCGAGTATATCAATTTCAGTAGTCTATTACCTGGGTCGGCAACTAACGACCATAACCTCTCTCTTACTCTCACATCCGTTGGCCCTGGAAAAGCTCTTTCATTAAACAAGGATAACAAACCTAAAGAAATCTACAACTTAGATCAATGGATCTCTGCATTCCTTGTGTTGGCCACCATTATAACAAGACATGACCCACACGCTGCAATTATGTTGTTGAAATACATGCATGACATTACAGAGCTCTCACGACGATACCCAGGTACATCATGGAAATTATGTGACGAGTCTTTCAGAAGAGAAAAAGTGCACCATAAACTAAATTTTGATCAGATCCACTGGGACCGTCGGCTTTTTTTAATTGCGTAGAGCAAGAAGGGAAAATCCAAATGAACAAGTCTTTTCGGTCCAACTCAACAAGAAATCTGTCCGAACGTAGATTCAAAACATTGCAATGCTACCAATTCGAGAGATACGATCTCTGTAATCAGACCAATTGTAGATAGTCATAACTGTGGGAACTGCGGAAAGCGTCATCAAGCCAACTAATGTAAAAAACCAACAACCAGCTTTGCATCCGTGCGTCAACCTCCCAACACCAATCGAGGCAGAAACCCTCTTCCAGTTATTAAAACATTACAACAGGCACGGTACGGATTTATTGGTACAAGGGATATTGAAATGATTCCCGTTGCACTACAATGGACCAGCTCGATCACGTTCAGCACGCAACCACACATCTGCACTCAATCAACCAGTTTTAGTGGAAGAAAAACTTTCCAAAGAACTCACACTTGGGCGGATTGCAGGCCCATTTGATGTAGCTCCAATTTCAAATTTTCAAATTTCACCTATTGGGCTAGTGCCAAAACATGAACTAGGCAATTTTAGGTTAATACACGACCTATCTTACCCGAAAGGAGATTCAATTGACTCTCACATACCGGAAGAGTTCTGTCGTGTTCAATATGAAACACTTGACCGGGTTGTAGAGTTAATCAGAATGTGATATTTTAGGTATGGGGGGGGGGGGTCTTTACTCTACTTTAATGTACTTCTCGTTGTGTTATTCTAATTACTTCTAAACTTAATTTCGACAACCCCAACTGGGTGTTCGTTCCGAATTCGGTCTTACGTTAACACGTGGTGGCGAAGGCACTGAGGCGAAACGAAGTGGTTCAGTTTCAATGATTTATTAAACACCTTAACCCAAATAAAAACAAGTTACAACTCCGTAATCGGTGTCACTTACCTGGCAGCAATTGGTAGAACTGCTGCCAGCCTCTTGCTCCGCAGGGCGGTTATCCAAGAACTCAAAACTATTCCTGCCTAAAAAAGTGCGACCGTCTCGCTCGCTGCCTCCCCGCTGACTCACCGCCCAGACCCAAGCCAAGCGGTGACATCACCGTTTCGGTTGCTATCGCAACGCTCGCGAGACTACACTCGGGGCCAAAAGTATGGGCACCCGAATACCACACTCCCCCCCCCCCTTCAAAACGTTCGCCCTCGAACGAATATATCCAAATGGGGAAATAATCAAAAAAAAAAAAAAAAAAAATGTAAGGCATAAGCCTAACTATGGTAAACCCAATTAAGACAATATATCGAATGACCTATAAACACAGTAATGACCACATATATTAACAGCCGAACACACGGCAGTAATAGAGTTCAATGGCAGCTGTGTGATGTTGTGGACGCTGTCTCATAGGCGGCATAGCCAAGCCCGGCAAAGTCCGTATCGCTCCGCGACGCAGAGACGTCACTGGGTCACCGAAGTGGCCGACCGCGCAGCGATTCCGTGCTCGCGCCCAGGCCTCGTCCCGAGGCCCTGCGGCACCGACGCCACCACATGGTCACGCCCAGCGCGCAGAGGATGCCCCGAAACAGTCACAACCGCCGGCTGGGCCGGTCCTGACACTAGCAAAGTTTAGTGTCGGCTGCCGCAGCAGCCAGGATGTCCACTGCTGTAGCGACCACAGGTGGCGACGTCGTCATGGACGTCGTCGCCATCCGGGCAGCCAGTGAGCGTCGCAGCTGCAGTAGCAGCCGCTGCTATCGCGGACGCCGATGCTGCCGCCGTTGTTGTCGCCGTTGTTGTCGCGGACGCCGATGCGGTCGCGGACGCCGATGCTGTCGCAGACGCCGAAGCTGTCGCGGACGCCGATGCTGTCGCGGACGCCGAAGCAGTCGCGGACGCCGAAGTTGTCGCGTTCCCGTCACGGAGTCAACCAGGCACCAAGGCAGCCGTTAGACGAGCGAGGTCATTGAGTCCATCTGTATTCAGACAACTTCACAACAGCAAGTGTAGTCGGGTGATCATTACTTTCACGCTTTACACATAGGTCATCGTGTTGTACAAATATCAACCCCAAAGATAACCCCAAATTACTCAATAAACAGGCTGTAAATTTAATCACTAGCAATTCGACAAGCAAGGTCACCACTACTACCGCAAGCGGTTCAGTGGGTTCTACTAGACGTAAGCCTCCGACAGTCCGGTGGCAACAACAAGCATGTTGCGTTGTTTTAAACAATAGAATGAACCAGAATGAAAATGTAACATCCATACTCTGGACATAGAATTTAAACGATATGACATATAGTCAAACATGATACAGAGAAAAAAAATTATGCAATCGCATTAGTAATAATAATGACAGTAATGTAGTCAGTTTGTTGAAGAAAATTTGTCTACTGAAAAGATTTCGACATATCGAAACATTAACATACAATAGCTAACGTACCGAGTAACCAGTCAACATGATGGCTATAATACCTTACCCGCCCCCTCATACCGCCTACCCAGATAACACACCAGCTCACACCGTGGATGTACTCCAAAGCCAGCCCAATACACCTGCCGGCAGTCAATTGTCTCGGTTACATCCCATACCAGGCCAACACCCTGTGGAGGCACACCGTGGTCGGCGGCTCGAGAGTACAGCTAAAAAAACGGAATATACTATTACGCCAGGCGCAACAGGCTCAAGACGACCTGAGGCAACCTGGCTGTAACGTAAACCGCCCTCTACTTCACAGTTGGGGATTGATGCTGGACGGCGTCACCGAAGTGATCTGCCTGGATCCAGAATGTCACCCAGTGCTTCAGAAACAGCTGAAAGGAAAAAAAAAACAACAACCACCGCTTACACTGCGTGGAACCCATGGCACCAATATCGTGCCCCGCCCAACCACCTAACCGAAACCTGTGCCCCACTACACCGCCTGAACCATAAATTCCCAAGACCCTTACAACCCGAGCAACAACCACAGGTGCGACGCCCTACATATCTAGGCGTTGGGGGGGTCGACGTATCCTCGCCCCACGTCTGAGAGGAGGACCATCCTCACCATCCCCCACTGGGTCAAGACCCGTAGCATTCTCTTCTGGGGCCTCCAGACTATCCATCATGTCACCTCCGGCCACCTCATCACCAGGAGTATCATCTCCTCTCACCACCTCACCAGTGGTATCATCGTCTCGCACCACATCACGAGGAGTATCCTCTCCTCCCACATCATCACGAGGGGTACCCTCCCCTCTCACATTATCACGAGGGGTACCCTCCCCTCTCACCACATCACGCGCAGGAGGGGCCCCAGCCTCGTCAGGAGTGTCACTGCTGGGCCCTGCTCCATTTCCATCCAGCCAGCTGGTCAGTGGCTCATCAGGATCGACCACATACTCCTTCAGGTGATCGACGTGCTCGATCACTGGCCTCTCAGTCGGCGACCGTTGAACGGTGGCATTGACGCCAGAGGGACGAGCGATCACCAGGAATGGGCCAGACCACCTGACACCACCCTTGACCTTGGCAGTGGCTGTGCAATAACGCCACACCCAGCTACCCACTGGGAAGGACACCGGCGTAGCACGCATATCGTACGCGGTTTTCTGGCGTGTGGCCGCCTTCCGGCTCTTACGACGAGCTACGCTGTGAGCTATCTCCATGGCATCACATAGCCACTCACAGTACTCTGTGACACACATCTGCCTCCTATCACTGGGTGGACCCTCCACCTGCAAGTCTAGTGGGAGCGTGACCTCATGGCCCAGCAGCATACGAAAGGGGGACACCCTAGTGCTGCGATGTTCCGTGGCACGGTACGCGCAGAGGGCATATGGAAGATGGTCTTCCCAGTCCTGCGGATGCAGTCTGGCATAGGTGAAAACCATGTCCTGGAGAGACCTGTTGAAGTTCTCCACAAGGCCATCTGATTGCGGCCTGTAAGGTGTGGTAAACGTTTTGTCAATCCGCATGATGCGGCAGATCTCCTTGAGAATCTTGTTGTTAAATTCTCGTCCCCGGTCTGAATGCAGCTGTCTGGGGCAGCCGAAACGGCAAAACACTGCCGTAACCAGCTTGTCGGCCACCGTCTGGGCTTCCTTGTTAGGAATGGGAAACCCTCGACCCACTTTGTGAAGTAGTCCTCGACTACCAGCACATACTTGTTCCCACTTGCCGTGTCGGGCATATGTCCTATCAGGTCCATAGCCAACCGTTCCCACGGTACACCAACAGGCATCTGTGTGAGAGGCGCTTTGTGAGGAACTGACGCTGGTTTCCGTTGACCACAGTCACGACACAAGGTCAGCCAGCGGCTCACATCAGCCGACATGCGTGGCCAATAAAAGCGTCTCTTCAGGGAAGCAAGTGACTTGCTGTGGCTCATGTGACCACCGATCCTATCGCAATGCACAGACAGAAATAACCTCCTCCGCATGGGCGGTGGGACTACCAGCTGCGTGATAGCCTGTGTGTCACAGCTCGCCTTCTTTTCACGGTACAGAATGTCATTCCGCACCCGCAGGCGATCCCATTGCTGCCAGAGACACTTGGTCGTGTAACTCTGATCTCTCACCTGAGCGAATGGTGGCCTGTGTGTACGGCTTTTCTTGCACTCCAGCATACAGGCCACACCCTCGTCTTCGCTCTGCCAGCGGCGAATGTCATCCAGAGTCACACCTGGGGCCCACTGTAGCATAGCTACTTCTGCCTCCAGGCCTCTATCACTCGCCTCTCCACTAGCAATTGGCAGTTGGGAATCGAACCTGTCGCCTTCTGCAACGATCTCCATCACTGCAGATTCAGCACCGCGACCTATCAGAGGTCGGTCATCTTCCACCCTATGTAGCGGTGACAGCTCAGAGGTGTCGCGTGAGGCGTCAGCTGCCAGACTCGCGTTAGCTACCCTCCTTGGTAAGCAGTCGACACACTCTGCACGCTTACAGGGTCTGGTCACCTTGCGCGACAACGCATCAGCATGGCCTATGGACGCACCGGGACGGTGAACAATGGTGAAGTCATACGTCCCCAGGGTGGTTAGCCAACGGGCCACCATACCTTCCGCGTCCTTGAAGTGCATGAGCCAAGTCAGTGAGGCGTGGTCAGTTACGACAGTGAATGGTCGACCCCACAGGTAGTGTTTGAACTGTTTGATGAAGGTCACCACAGCCAACAACTCCCGGTGTGTTGTACAATAGCGGCTCTGCGCACGACTGAACGTTTCGACGCATAGGCTATCACCTTCTCCCCATCAGGTTGCTGCTGGGCACCGACGCATCCCATGGCATCATTGCTGGCATCCGTGTAAAGGATGAAGGGATCCTCCCTAGTGGGGTAGGCCAGAATTGGCGACTCGCACAAAGCCTGCTGCAGAGCCATAAAGGCTTCCTCCTTACGGTCCGACCATTCGAACGGAGCCTTCTTCCTTGTCATAGCTGTCAGGGGATTTGCCACCCTCGCAAAGCCGGGAATGAAACGCCTGTAATAAGACGCCAGCCCAAGGAAGCTCCGTACCTCTTTTACCGTGGTCGGTCGTGGCCAGTCCCGCACAGCGGAAACTATAGCCGGGTCTGTCGAAATACCTGCCCGGGACACAATATGCCCCAGGTAGGGCACCTCAGTCTGAAACAGATTGCATTTCTTGGCCTTCATCTTCAGGCCAGCCTCTCTGAAGCGTTCCCACACAGTGGTCAGCCGATCTAGGGTCTCCTCAAAGGACTTGCCATATACGATGACGTCATCGAGGTATACCAGACAGCTCCGCCAGCACAGGCCTCTAAGTACCAATTCCATCAGCCTTTCAAAAAGCGCTGGGCTCTTACACAAGCCGAAAGGCATCACCTTCCACTGGAAGAGGCCCTGTCTGGTTATGAAGGCTGTCTTCTCTTTGTCACGCTCATCCATGGCCACCTGCCAATACCCGGAGGCCAGATCCAGGGTGCAAAGCCACTCGGAGCCAGCCAGTGCATCTAGAGTGTCGGTGATCAATGGTAACGGATATGCATCTTTTCGCGTCACATCATTGAGTTTACGGTAATCAACGCAAAAGCGTGTACTTCCGTCCTTTTTCTTCACAAGAACCACCGGACTGCTCCAGGAACTGGTGCTCGGCTCAATGACACCCTTATCAAGCATGGACTGGATCTCTCTGGCCTCGACCTCCTGCTGAGCCGCAGGAAGGTGACGAGCGCGCTGACGTATCGGGTAAGCCTGACCCGTATCAATACGGTGCTTAACCAGATCGGTAGTCCCCCATGTGTCGTTTGTCTCCGAGAAGATGTCTGAGTACTCCCGGAGCAGTGACCGAACCCGGTTTTGCTGACCTACTGTCAACTCTGGAGACACCTCGGTTGCTAACTTCTCCAATGCAGGAGGCAAGTTGTACTGGTGAAAGTTTTCAACAACAATTTTCAACAACTCTCCCCGCCGCTATGTTGCTGTTACGTCACAGTTCTCGTCGATCTCCCGGCAGACGGAGCTCGTTCCTCGCATCACAATTTTTCCTCTGACTATGGCGTAAGCGTAACGCCCTCTGCCGGGAGATCGTGCAAAAAGTGGTGGATTTTGTTTGTTTTGAATCTCATTGCCCTTGGAACTATAAAGGTGTGGAGAACAACTTGACAAATTGATAAGGACCGTTTATTTCTGTACTTTCTGCAATCGACGGCCGAAGGGCGCTGATTTTTAAATCAACAATCGCAACCGACACTGGCTTCATGGCCCTCCGGCCCGCTCCCCAGAGCGGATAAGCCAGGGAGGGGCATGCAACAGGGCTAGGTGTCACTTACCTGGCAGCAATTGGTAGAACTGCTGCCAGCCCCTTGCTCCGCAGGGCGGTTATCCAAGAACTCAAAACTATTCCTGCCTAAAAAAGTGCGTCCGTCTCGCTCGCTGCCTCCCCGCTGACTCACCGCCCAGACCCAAGCCAAGCGGTGACATCACCGTTTCGGTTGCTATCGCAACGCTCGCGAGACTACACTCGGGGCCAAAAGTATGGGCACCCGAATACCACAAGAACTCTCGGTGCAGGGTGTTTAATTGCAAAGGCGGACATAAAAGATGCATTTATGTTGATTTCTATAGCCCCTCAGACTATAATTTATTAGGATTTAAGTGGCGAGAGAAATATTACTACGACAAATGCCTACCAGTGGGGGCATCGGTCAGCTGTCAAACATTTGAACGTCTCAGTTGTGCATTACAATGAATACTGCAAAACGCTTATCATGTTTATCATGTAACACATTTGCTAGACGATTTTATATTTCTTGGACCAAAACGCTCTTCCACTTGTTTGAAAAGTCTCCAGTTCTTTGAACAGTTAGCACTACAAATAGGTATACCGCTCAACGATGGTAAGCGATGTTTACCTTCCACCTGCCAAACTATTTATGGCATTGAGGTTGACACTGTTCGCAAAAAACTGCGTCTTCCAGCTGAAAAAGTCGACAAAGCCCGTCGCATGGTAGAAGAGACTATGCACAAACGAAAAGTGCCCCTTCGAGAATTCCAAAGGTTAATCGGTTTGCTGAATTTCGCTTGTTTAATGGTAATAGCAGGTCGCCCATTACTGAGACGTCTTATTGATAGAACTCTGGGTATTTTTCTAAGCCCCATCACTTGGTGACTTTGAACTGTGAAACACACGCCGACCTTCGAGCGTGGCTCATTTTTTTATTGTCATTTAATGGCAAAATGCGTTTTTAGAACTGACATTCCTGTCCTCCGAACGCATAAAGCTTTACACAGACGCTTCCTCGGAAATTGGTTTTGCCGTCGTTTTTGGCAAAAAATGGGTTGCATTACTCTGGCGCAATTTGCAGATTTCTTCAGATATCTGTCTTCTCGAACTCTACCTGATTGTTTTAGCCTTGGCTCTTTTTGGTGGTTATTTAAAGAGCCACAGTGTCCTGTTTCTAACTCATAACGAAGGAATAGTATATATTATCAACAAGTTATCTTCACCCAATAGAACAATCATGACATTGGTACGACGCTTGACAATCTTAGCGTTGCAATATAATGTTTTTCTACGCGCAAAACATATTCCAGGATACCAAAACGTTATTGCAGATTCTCTGTCACGCTTCCAGGTCGAGGCTGCCAAAACACTAGCACTCTGGCTGGAAGAAAAGTCATCACTAGTCCCTCCAGAACTAACACTAGAGGCCATGCTAAATCCGAATATGAGCTAATCAAGGTTTCTCTTGCTCCAACAACACGTCAGAGCTACAAACGCGCAATAAACAATGTAAAATCATACTTGCAATCCCATTTCCCAGAGAAAACAAGGTTTCCTATATCTACCTACAAATTGGGGAAGTTCATTTACCACTTATTTCAATACAAATATAGTTCTTCTACAATATATACCATGATGTCTGCAATTTCATTTCTACACACAGTTTTAGGATATCAAAACCGTGCTGACAGTTTTTACATCAAAAAGTTATTATTGGGTGCTCAGAAGAAGAGAAGAAATGACACCAGTTTACTCATTAATGAACACATTTTTACAAGTTACTAAAATCTGCCACAAGGGTCAATCCATCTGCATATATATGTATATGCATATCAGCCATGTTCCTTCTCGCATTTCATGCCTTTCTGTGAATAGGGGAAATCACCACAACGTCTGGGCAAACCGATGAAAATATTATTCAATTGAGTGATGTGGGATTTCGTTCGAAAAAGAAAATAATCACTGCCATGTACGTGCGTTTTACTAAATTCAAACACAGTGATCCAAATGATCCTTTAGCACTAGAGATACCGACGAAACGATCAGATTGTCAAGTCAGACATATGCAAGCTTTTCTCAAACTCCGTGGGAATAAAGCAGGACCCTTATTTATGTTTCCAGGAGGGCGACCAATAACACGTGCCTTTTTCACGTCCTGCTTAAACAAATGTTTGCAACAAAATGGACTTGATACAACGCGATCTCCCGGCAGAGGTCGTTACGCTTGCGCCATAGTCCCTCTGCCCCACGTCGAAGATAAATTCGCAGTTTGGCATCAAATACAGCACTGTTTGGCATTTACTGTGCATCTGGTACCATACCTGATGAATGCATTTGAGTTTGATTAATTTGAAGCCATGTTACTTTCGAACTATATTTTCGAGTGCGGTCGAGGTCAAAGGCGTGAAGCGTTTTGAACTTTGACCCCGTGATATTTTGAAATATATTGTCTCTTAACTGTTCCATTGTGATCATTCGACAACACAATGTCTAATTTTAAAAAATTCTGCATCGAAAATTCAATATTTAATCTAAAAAAAAAATCTAATACCACTCGTGACCCCATAACTGTTGTGGTCAACCGTGAGGTGGGCAGTGACGTGGGGCAGAGGTGATGTGAGGAACGAGCTCCCTCTGCCAGCAGAGTGGATACAACGCGCTATAAATGCCGCTCTTTCCGTATAGGCGCTTCAACTGCAGCCGTCGAAAAAGGGTTGTCGGTGACTCAAATCCAAGCACTTGGCAGATGGAAATCAGATGTTTTCAAACGCTATATTAGAATAACCACTGGTAAGATGTCTTTATAAACATAATTACAAACTTACTAGGTTAGGTATTCCGCTCAGCCGAAGCTGAGGAAACCAAGGTACAAGGTAGACAATGAGGTACTATCTATAATTTCTAAACAATATCTGTTTATATAGGAGTAATAACAAAATGTTATAGTTACAGGAGTTTACCTGGCCGACTAACAATGGACCACGGGTTTGATGCCGTAAACACGTCTAATCAGTATTGTACAAATGATTTAGTTTATATGTTATCAATGATAGATATTACGTATATTATCAAGTGCAATATATGCAGACTTGTGTTCAGCTCAGCAAGGGATGAGGAATACACCGGTTCGCACATGTGCCTAGTACGAAATATATACGTTTTCTAGCATAAGATAAACGTATGCAGTTAATTTATGCGTGAACGCGATAAATGCATTTAAAATGATATTTATCTGTAAATAATATTGTTTTCCTGTTCAAATCTGCAGTTTACACAATGACATCGCTGTTCTGCTCAGCCAGGGCTGAGGAACACATAACGGGTTGATAAGTCAACCAAGTACATGTGTTGCATATACAGCTAATAATTAATCTATGCATAATATATGATACAAAAGTGTTTTCAATGTAAACCTGAACCTAATGGAAACGGATAATTTATCTTTAATAGTTGACAATGTTATTATTATTCTTTTCAATTTTGCAGAACGCACACATTGTTTCGTTCAACTTGGCTAAGGCTGATGAACAAGGAACCAAATGCACGACAGCATTTCTGTTCAGTTCAGCCATGGCTGAGGAGCACATAATAGCGTGATAAATAATGGAGGATGAATTGAAATGCGTTGCATATATGCATACTGTTTAAAATATGCGTAGTATACAAGTTAAACGTATACTTCTATTTTGATCGTGAACGCTATGGAAACTTATTATTTAAATGTTCTATAATGTTACATTTTACGTTAACATCTCTGTTCAGCTCAGCCAGGGCTGAGGCTGAGGGCGAATTTTGCTTAAGAGCTTCATTCCAAAGTAATTTAAACGTGGACAAGTAGTCTTCTCCTTGCTTTGCTGGCTGCGCCCTTGGGTGGGGGGCTGATCATTTTCGCTTCTTAACATGATCAGCGGTGGCTTATGTCCCCTCACCTTCGTTGTTTAATATCAGGACAACATATATATTCATATCGTTTTGCTTCAAAATCAATAATAGAATGAATAATATGGTATATATATATATATATATATATATATATATCTATACTAATCGAACTATTAGGAGACTATTGGTGAACTTTTAGGAGACTCAAGACTATCGGGAGACAGGGTGAGAGTCTCCCGATAGTCAATGGTGCGTAGTTGATTAAGAAGGAGTGTCATTTCAAATTAAACTTAATCAGAACAAGTAGAGACGTCCAATAAAGTTAGACAAGATGAATTGGCGAGCCAAATAAAAGAAGAATTTCTTTTAAAAGAAATATATTTTTTACGCTATTTTTACCGAATCGACTTTTGGGAGACTCACGTTAAATTGCCAATAACATTAAAATCAGCATATATATCACATGTAAAATTTTCACAAGTTGTTCGAAACATAGTTCTATACATCCTAAAAGAATTTGTGTAAAATATAAGCGATAATAAAGTATAACCGGCAAATATACTTTTTATGTTACATACATGCATGCCATCTATGATAAAAATTTTCGAGTTCCGAGCTCGGACGGTGGCGCCGTCTTCAGGGCACACGGTGTACACAATTTTCAATGGCGGTCATTTTGAAAATCGAAGCGAGCGCATCATGGACGATCCAACGTCTTGTAGCCGAGGTAAGCCTGCATGGATTAGTGTTTGTGTTTTTTAAAGTGTTTTTTAAAGCTTTAAAACAGCCGAATAACCAAACATAAAGGTGTGAAATACCGTGTTTACCAACCAACCAAGCGGCAAAGCGGCATGTGCACAACCGCAGTGCACGGTAATGCACAACCAGTGGCAACCGGCTATCCACCCGCGTGACGCGGTTCCATCCACACTCCCTGCCACCATCTGCCCATCCATAGCCTAATTCAATAGCCCCCCCCGCCCCCTCCCAATTCACCTTATCACTGTATATCATCAGTTCTTCCTAACCAGGACATTAGCGTGCTATCTAGACCTGTCCTTAGAGCAACAAAACCATGCAAGAAACTGTCCAACAAGGCTATCACCTCCTCAAACAATTGGTGGTTGTATAAATCTACCTCGTAAAATGATGTTTAGCTTACTTCCTGTCGGGACATGGCAACTATCGTCGGATTCACAGCCACAGCTGGCTACGGAACAGTAAACACTGGTGACTAGTAAACTAACGCAGAATGGCGAGTGTATGAAGCCGGGGGAGGGCGTAGGGGATTTGGTAGTCCCGTGTGACGTTTCTATTCCTTGAATTGGGCCACTTGGGGCTAGGGATTTGGGGGACTTGCATCACCACACTGAGACAATGCCGGCGCTAGACCTACTCGCCAGGTTTGTGCGGGGCACGGCTTTGCCTTTGACTTCGACTAGGCTAACGTTTGTTTACTCTCCACAGGTTTTATACCAACATTATAAGTTAACCTGCTAGACCTACATGGGGGGGTGGGGGGGGGCAAGGGGTATTTGCATTGCTCCGGATTGGGCTTTTTCTTTCACCGTGAACTGGGAATGAGGAAAATAATCCTTTGTGAATTGGGAATGAGGAAAATATTTTTTTGTGAACTGGGAAAGTAGCCGACAGCTGTGATCAAGGATTTTCATTAATCGTGAAACTGTGAATTTTAATATTAAACATTTGTGAGTAGGGAAACCATTAATTTAGTATCTTGTATCAGCCGTTCCATTGCATGCAAGACTTTGATCTGCTTTTAATTCAGGGTGACCTGGGAATAAAGAAATTGATTCTTCATGATCTGGAAACATGACCCCCCCCCCCCCCCCACCCCCATCTGCAAGTTAACTTGTATTTGAATTTCTTGAACAAGTTCAACCTAGCTTGTTGACACTTCGGTTTACATGAGGATGTTAACATATTCAACAAAAACCTCAACTAAAATACAAAGGTATTGAGCTCGTTTGTTTATTCTCAATATGTTGTAGGTTTTTTTATCCTCGACAGGTTGCATTGAAGATTCTTCAACAAAGGTAAATGTAAACAACAAACCTTCAACATGCTGAGAATATAAACACACTCTAAGACATACATTGTCAGTGAACATGCACTCTCAGCTTCTCCACCTAACTTCTGCACAATGCCTCAGCTTTCAGACCCACTGAGCTTCGAATATAGTAAGGTTGAACTTGTTTAAGAGGTTGAAGTAAACTTGCTGAAATTTCCCATTTGTTGAGAATAAAAAAAATTGCCTTAATTAACTGAATGGCGCCATCAAGGCAACTGGCTGCTTCGAAGTGCAGCAAAGCTTATTGTGTAAATGGCAAGACTTTCATTTGCTGAAACTGTAATTGTAAACAAATGAAACAATGCATTAAACCTTTGCTGGTCCAATCATTAAAGCCAGTACATTTCCTAACTCAGTTTCAGTTTTATATGGGTTTCATGCATATAAATTGAATGCACCTTAAGTCTTATTTGGTTTTGCAGCATGAATATTACATCCCCGCCCCCCCCCTCTCACGCAAAGATGTGTAAGTTTCACTCTCACAAAGGTTGGTGCCACTGCAATGATATTGAGCCAGTTGAATATGTTTACTGTTTATGTTTACCTTTGTTGAAGAATTTTCAATGTAAGTCTTTTAAGAATAACAAACATGCTCTTTATTAAGTGTACTATTTATAAGTCAACAGCTTTTCATTATGTTATATGATGTAGTTTGTCAAATCTGGTTTAAGATTCTGTAAATTGGACAAAATATGCTTTCTGAGCCACTCTCAGGTAATGGGGTAATTCTGTTCAAGCAAAGGGTGGCATTTTTAAAGCAGTATAGTAACGAGCAAGCCTAGCACAAAAGTATTAGAAGTTTCCGAAGGAATCTATTATAAGAAGATATTAAAAATAGTTTGAAAACAAATTGCCAAATCAAACATGAGGAAAATTAGTATTACAAAAGGGTGTTTCTCTGGTAACACTATTCAACTGGTACTGGTAATATAATTATCTTATTTGGGACCAGTTTAATATGCTTAATGTTATTTTAGGTCTTGGGTGTCCCTGCAAGCAAAATCTATTTATTTAACTTTTTATTTAAAGTTTAAACTAGATGTACCACGACATTATTATTTCCTTTCCTTGCCTCTACCTAATGTATAGAGAATTTAAAAGAAAAGTACAGGACCTGTAATATATTATAAAGATTCAATATTGAAGAACTAATCCTATTTTGTTGATTATAAAATGTAGGGGCATATATGTTACATGCATCATGGTAAACTTCACATATATATGGTTAGCAGCTATGCACTATGTTCCTTTTTTTTTACAAGACTTTATTTTCACTAGTTTCCAGGCATACTGTATAAGGCATTTTACCAGTTTGCTGTTGTGATTTCATGTTTACCTAGTTATTAATTACATTCTTAAATAAAAAAAATACCAAGAATAGTTCATCTACAGGTTGCAATATATAGCCTTTCCAAAGAAAATTACAATAAATAATTTACACTTAAGGCCTGCTGTATTTGTGAAATAATTAATTTACTTTAATGTATTCAAGGTTCTCTGTCTTAACAACTTCAAAATCAACTGATAATGCCCAAATCCAACTGCACTAACATGTTAGGCTTATCAGAGACAAAACCCCACTGTTTACTGATTCTACTGAGGCTTGTGGTGCATACAGCTTTTTTCTGGGCTACACCACATTATTTGCAAGTTGTGCAGTAGTTTTTTTGTCTTATAATCTGACTAGATACCTAGGATCAGCATATCTTTCAATATTGGGGCCTTTGAGACTATATAAAATATGCAATACAACTCAGGATCAGTAAACTTTTTTTGTAACAACAGATCAATTGGTGATAACATTACATTTAGATGTGTCAACAATTTTCTTCAATCAAACCTCTGTCCATTGGTGACCAAACCTATAACCCTGGCAGTATAGGTACATTTATTTCCTGTATTTTTATGTGTACATATATGTAATTTGCTAAAACATATTATTGCCAAAACATATTGAATATACTTTATTCCTTTGATGTTGTTATTTTCACTATTAAAAAGGGTTAACTTCTGTTTTGATCGATCACCTGCCAATATTTATTATTGTAATTACATTTAGTAAATTCATATATTTTCACTTCTGTTTAACATTATAACATTGATGCTAATTTTATAATTTAGCATGGAATGGGAACATATAGTGCACTAAGTACCTTAATGTTTGTATATAATTGTTGTCACTGTGCATGTAATTTTGACACAG
Organism: Arenicola marina; assembly: GCA_964019135.1. Classification (NCBI taxonomy): domain Eukaryota; kingdom Metazoa; phylum Annelida; class Polychaeta; family Arenicolidae; genus Arenicola; species Arenicola marina. The sequence goes on from CAXHSH010000451.1 coordinate 29,527, forward strand.
ATTTTGTTCCAGCGTAGTGAAGAAGTAACTGCAGACAACAGCTGAATGCGGAATACATATTCCGAAGGACAAGCACCACTGTCAATTGGACTGCTTTGTTCATGCAGATTCAGGTTCATAATTCAATAATTCTGCGTCCGGAAAAGATCCCGGTAATTAGTTTAATTAAGGTGAGAGGTTCAGCCAAGATGAGATGGGGCTGATGGTGAGAAGTCTCGTCGGGATGAGATGGGGCTGATGGTGAGTGGTCCAGTCAGTATAAGATGGGGCTGATGCTGAGAGGTCTAGTCAGGATGAGATGGGGCTGATGGTGAGAGCTCCAGTCGGATGAGATGGGGCTGAGGGTGAGAGGTCTAGTCGGATGAGATGGGGCTGATGGTGAGAAGTCTCGTCGGGATGAGATCGGGCTGATGGTGAGAGGTCCAGTCAGTATAAGATGGGGCTGATGGTGAGAGGTCCAGTCAGGATGAGATGGGGCTGATGGTGAGAGCTCCAGTCGGATGAGATGGGGCTGAGGGTGAGAGGTCCAGTCAGTATAAGATGGGGCTGATGGTGAGAGGTCCAGTCGGGATGAGATCGGGCTGAGGGTGGGAGGTCCAGTCAAGATAAGATGGGGCTGAGGGTGAGAGGTCCAGTCGGGATGAGATGGGGCTGAGGGTGAGAGGTCCAGTCAGTATGAGATGGGGCTGAGGGTGGGAGGTCCAGTCGGGATGAGATGGGGCTGAGATTGAGAGGTCCAGTCGGGATGAGATGGGGCTGAGGGTTGGAGGTCCAGTCAGTATAAGATGGGGCTGAGGGTGAGAGGTCCAGTCGGTATGAGATGGGGCTGAGGGTGGGAGGTCCAGTCAGGAGGTCCAGTCAGGATGAGATGGGGTTGAGGGCTGGAGGTCCAGTCAGTATAAGATGGGGCTGAGGGTGGGAGGTCCAGTCGGGATGAGATGGGGCTGAGGGTGAGAGGTCCAGTCAGGATGAGATGGGGCTGAGGGTGAGAGGTCCAGTCAAGATAAGATGGGGCTGAGGGTGAGAGGTCCAGTCAAGATAAGATGGGCCTGAGGGTGAGAGGTCCAGTCAGGATGAGATGGGGCTGAGGGTGGGAGGTCCAGTCGGGATGAGATGGGGCTGAGGGTGAGAGGTCTAGTCGGATGAGATGGGGCTGAGGGTGAGAGGTCCAGTCAGTATGAGATGGGGCTGAGGGTGAGAGGTCCAGTCAAGATAAGATGGGGCTGAGGGTGAGAGGTCCAGTCGGGATGAGATGGGGCTGAGGGTGAGAGGTCCAGTCAAGATAAGATGGGGCTGAGGATGAGAGGTCCAGTCGGGATGAGATGGGGCTGAGGGTGGGAGGTCCAGTCAAGATAGGATGGGGCTGAGGGTGGGAGGTCCAGTCAAGATAAGATGGGGCTGAGGGTGAGAGGTCCAGTCGGGATGAGATGGGGCTGAGGGTGAGAGGTCCAGTCAAGATAAGATGGGGCTGAGGATGAGAGGTCCAGTCGGGATGAGATGGGGCTGAGGGTGGGAGGTCCAGTCAAGATAAGATGGGGCTGAGGGTGAGAGGTCCAGTCGGGATGAGATGGGGCTGAGGGTGAGAGGTCCAGTCAGTATGAGATGGGGCTGAGGATGGGAGGTCCAGTCAGTATGAGATGGGGCTGAGGGTGAGAGGTCCAGTCGGGATGAGATGGGGCTGAGATTGAGAGGTCCAGTCGGGATGAGATGGGGCTGAGGGTTGGAGGTCCAGTCAGTATAAGATGGGGCTGATGGTGAGAGGTCCAGTCGGTATGAGATGGGGCTGAGGGTGGGAGGTCCAGTCAGGATGAGATGGGGCTGAGGGTGAGAGGTCTAGTCAAGATAAGATGAGGCTGAGGGTGGGAGGTCCAGTCGGGATGAGATGGGGCTGAGGGTGAGAGGTCCAGTCAGGATGAGATGGGGCTGAGGGTGAGAGGTCCAGTCAGGATGAGATGGGGCTGAGGGTGAGAGGTCCAGTCAGGATGAGATGGGGCTGAGGGTGAGAGGTCCAGTCAGTATAAGATGGGGCTGAGGGTGAGAGGTCCAGTCAGTATGAGATGGGGCTGATGGTGGGAGGTCTAGTCGGGATAAGATGGGGCTGAGGGTGGGAGGTCCAGTCGGGATGAGATGGGGCTGAGGGTGAGAGGTCCAGTCAGGATGAGATGGGGCTGAGGGTTGGAGGTCCAGTCAGTATAAGATGGGGCTGATGGTGAGAAGTCCAGTCGGTATGAGATGGGGCTGAGGGTGGGAGGTCCAGTCAGGATGAGATGGGGCTGAGGGTGGGAGGTCTAGTCAGGACGAGATGAGGCTGAGGGTGAGAGATCCAGTCGGGATGAGATGGGGCTGAGGGTGAGAGGTCTAGTCAAGATAAGATGGGGCTGATGGTGAGAGGTCCAGTCGGGATGAGATGGGGCTGAGGGTAGGAGGTCCAGTCAGTATGAGATGGGGCTGAGGGTGAGAGGTCCAGTCAGGATGAGATGGGGCTGAGGGTGGGAGGTCCAGTCAGTATGAGATTGGGCTGATGGTGGGAGGTCTAGTCGGGATGAGATGGGGCTGAGGGTGAGAGATCCAGTCGGGATGATTTGGGGCTGAGAGTGAGAGGTCCAGTCAGTATGAGATGGGGCTGAGGGTGAGAGGTCCAGTCGGGATGAGATGGGGCTGAGGGTGGGAGGTCCAGTCAAGATAGGATGGGGCTGAGGGTGGTAGGTCCAGTCAAGATAAGATGGGGCTGAGGGTGAGAGGTCCAGTCGGGATGAGATGGGGCTGAGGGTGAGAGGTCCAGTCAAGATAAGATGGGGCTGAGGATGAGAGGTCCAGTCGGGATGAGATGGGGCTGAGGGTGGGAGGTCCAGTCAAGATAAGATGGGGCTGAGGGTGAGAGGTCCAGTCGGGATGAGATGGGGCTGAGGGTGAGAGGTCCAGTCAGTATGAGATGGGGCTGAGGATGGGAGGTCCAGTCAGTATGAGATGGGGCTGAGGGTGAGAGGTCCAGTCGGGATGAGATGGGGCTGAGATTGAGAGGTCCAGTCGGGATGAGATGGGGCTGAGGGTTGGAGGTCCAGTCAGTATAAGATGGGGCTGATGGTAAGAGGTCCAGTCGGTATGAGATGGGGCTGAGGGTGGGAGGTCCAGTCAGGATGAGATGGGGCTGAGGGTGAGAGGTCTAGTCAAGATAAGATGGGGCTGAGGGTGGGAGGTCCAGTCGGGATGAGATGGGGCTGAGGGTGGGAGGTCCAGTCAGTATGAGATGGGGCTGATGGTGGGAGGTCCAGTCAGGATGAGATGGGGCTGAGGGTGAGAGGTCTAGTCAAGATAAGATGGGGCTGAGGGTGGGAGGTCCAGTCGGGATGAGATGGGGCTGAGGGTGAGAGGTCCAGTCAGGATGAGATGGGGCTGAGGGTGAGAGGTCCAGTCAGGATGAGATGGGGCTGAGGGTGAGAGGTCCAGTCAGGATGAGATGGGGCTGAGGGTGAGAGGTCCAGTCGGGATGAGACGGGGATGAGGGTGAGAGGTCTAGTCAAGATAAGATGGGGCTGATGGTGAGAGGTCCAGTCGGGATGAGATGGGGCTGAGGGTGGGAGGTCCAGTCAGTATGAGATGGGGCTGAGGGTGAGAGGTCCAGTCAGGGTGAGATGGGGCTGAGGGTGGGAGGTCCAGTCAGTATGAGATTGGGCTGATGGTGGGAGGTCTAGTCGGGATGAGATGGGGCTGAGGGTGAGAGATCCAGTCGGGATGATTTGGGGCTGAGAGTGAGAGGTCCAGTCAGTATGAGATGGGGCTGAGGGTGAGAGGTCCAGTCGGGATGAGATGGGGCTGAGGGTGGGAGGTCCAGTCAAGATAGGATGGGGCTGAGGGTGGGAGGTCCAGTCAAGATAAGATGGGGCTGAGGGTGAGAGGTCCAGTCGGGATGAGATGGGGCTGAGGGTGAGAGGTCCAGTCAAGATAAGATGGGGCTGAGGATGAGGGGTCCAGTCGGGATGAGATGGGGCTGAGGGTGGGAGGTCCAGTCAAGATAAGATGGGGCTGAGGGTGGGAGGTCCTGTCGGGATGAGATGGGGCTGATGGTGGGAGGTCCAGTCAGTATGAGATGGGGCTGATGGTGGGAGGTCCAGTCAGGCTGAGATGGGGCTGAGGGTGAGAGGTCTAGTCAAGATAAGATGGGGCTGAGGGTGGCAGGTCCAGTCGGGATGAGATGGGGCTGAGGGTGAGAGGTCCAGTCAGGATGAGATGGGGCTGAGGGTGAGAGGTCCAGTCAGGATGAGATGGGGCTGAGGGTGAGAGGTCCAGTCAGGATGAGATGGGGCTGAGGGTGAGAGGTCCAGTCAGGATGAGATGGGGCTGAGGGTGAGAGGTCCAGTCAGGATGAGATGGGGCTGAGGGTGAGAGGTCCAGTCGGGATGAGATGGGGCTGAGGGTGAGAGGTCCAGTCGGGATGAGATTGGGCTGAGGGTGGGAGGTCCAGTCAGGAGGTCCAGTCAGGATGAGATTGGGCTGAGGGTGAGAGGTCCAGTCAGGATGAGATTGGGCTGAGGGTGAGAGGTCCAGTCAGGATGAGATTGGGCTGAGGGTGAGAGGTCCAGTCGGGATGAGATTGGGCTGAGGGTGGGAGGTCCAGTCAGTATGAGATGGGGCTGATGGTGGGAGGTCTAGTCGGGATGAGATGGGGCTGGGGGTGGGAGGTCCAGTCGGGATGAGATGGGGCTGAGGGTGGGAGGTTCAGTCAGTATGAGATGGGGCTGATGGTGTGAGGTCTAGTCGGGATGAGATGGGGCTGAGGGTGGGAGGTCCAGTCAGTATGAGATGGGGCTGAGGGTGAGAGGTCCAGTCGGGATGAGATGGGGCTGAGGGTTGGAGGTCCAGTCAGTATGAGATGGGGCTGAGGGTGGGAGGTCCAGTCAGGAGGTCCAGTCAGGATGAGATGGGGCTGAGGGTGGGAGGTCCAGTCAGGAGGTCCAGTCAGGATGAGATGGGGCTGAGGGTGAGAGATCCAGTCTGGATGAGATGGGGCTGAGGGTGAGAGGTCCAGTCAGTATGAGATGGGGCTGAGGGTGAGGGGTCCAGTCAGTATGAGATGGGGCTGATGGTGAGAGGTCCAGTCGGGATGAGATGGGGCTGAGGGTGAGAGGTCCAGTCAGTATGAGATGGGGCTGAGGGTGAGAGGTCCAGTCAGGATGCGATGGGGCTGAGGGTGGGAGGTCCAGTCAAGATAAGATGGGGCTGAGGGTGAGAGGTCCAGTCGGGATGAGATGGGGCTGAGGGTGAGAGGTCCAGTCAGGATGAGATGGGGCTGAGGGTGAGAGGTCCAGTCGGGATGAGATGGGGCTGAGGGTGGGAGGTCCAGTCAAGATAAGATGGGGCTGAGGGTGAGAGGTCCAGTCAGGATGAGATTGGGCTGAGGGTGAGAGGTCCAGTCAGGATGAGATGGGGCTGAGGGTGGGAGGTCCAGTCAGGATGAGATGGGGCTGAGGGTGAGAGGTCCAGTCAGTATGAGATGGGGCTGAGGGTGAGAGGTCCAGTCAGTATGAGATGGGGCTGAGGGTGAGAGGTCCAGTCGGGATGAGATGGGGCTGAGGGTGGGAGGTCTAGTCAGTATATGTAACTCAATGTAATTATAGGAAAAAAAAATAATGATGTAAGAATTGAATGCACAGGTACCGGACCTGGCTTGGTAGTCTCTGCTTTAAATGCTGTTATGTGGCTTTTTGTACGACTTGGATGTTGTATTCGAGACTGGGAAAATCGCTCACCCCGTGGCATTAGGTCTAGTTCCTTTAAGAGATAAGCACAGAAAATGTGTGGAGAAGAGAGAGTTTACATTAAATTATTGTTGACCTTGGACTGCATAAAACGTTAACTATGTTGTAGAGTCATCTTTTCTTATGACAGTGCTATTCTTCAGAATAGTCTACACGGACGTGTTTTAGCGTAAATGCAGCTTTTCGCAAGCGAACGTTTTCTTGTGTAGAATTTGTTCGATGGTTCGATGGGTGATATTGTCATTCTGTAAATGTTATATACGTGCTGAGCTGTCTGTCACACATGGTAATGAAGTGTGTATCCGGTCATATTTATTGTACCAACTGGCGACAGTGGCCGTATTCAAGCTTGTTGTAATTTATAATTCCATTGTGGTATTTACTGATGGTTTGTGTCTCTAATGACATAAAATACATTTGCTGAGTGATGATTTGTTGTTTTTGCGATGAAAACGGTCTCCAAGTTAACAAATAAAAAAAACAAAGATAGGCTGTATGTCGAAACGCATACATATGCATGTCTGCCCTCCACGCCCCCGCGCACACACACACCTGTTCTTTTCAACCCAAACCCGCTTGCTGCAGACTTTTCCACTGTCTTCCTCTAGTCCCGAGAGACTAGGGTCAAAATGTTCATAGAGAAGTTCCAGGGAACTGGTAAATGCGATTATTAAAGATTTCATGAGACTTCCTTGGAGACATTTCCGAACACTATTACCGATTACTAGGAGACACTCTGGTCTCTCCAAAGTAGACACTAATAGTCTCCCGATAGTCTTATATCTATCTTTATATAAGTCTCCCGAAAGTTCATGCCGATGGCTTGTACTATTGGGAGACACCCGTGTCTCCCAATAGTACATTAAATGCAAATGAATTGGGCTTTTACTATCGGGAGACCCGATAATATATAAAGTGCTCATAATACTAATATAAAGGCTAAGAATGTATGCAGAGTGTGATTAAATGATAAATGGCACTAAATAATATCGATTTACATGGTTAATGTAAGAAATAAACCACTTTGACCAAAGTCTCCTAAAAGTTCATGTCTCCTAATAGTTGCATTTAGAGGTATATATATATATATATATATATATATATATATAACCCTGTCATCAGAATTAGGCATCCCAGTTATGCGCATATTCCAGCATTTGGCAGACCGCCATCTTAGGCAGACCAAACGGTGGTCTGCCTAATTTTCCAGAAGTCGTTACTCATGTGAACGTGTCTGATTTCTCTATATTCGGTGCTTACCGTGAACCTAGACGCCTACATAATTAAAGAAACCTAAAAACTTTAATATATTCTTAATCTAATTGAACTGTGAAACATTTTAGCATCTTAGAATTACGGTCGTGTATATATACAAAAAGTTAAAAACCAGTATTAAGTGCCCCCCATTAAATTCGCTATTATTTACAATTTGGGGTATATATCACAATTGTGAAGGGAGAATTATAATATTGCTGTCTTTTCGCGTCTTTTTTGACCGATCCTCATGAAGTTATGCCAAAAACATAAAAACAGGCCAATTTGTACACCATCGTGTGCCGCGGTGTGCATCTTTCTGACGTGTGAACATCGCGCATGCGTACTCGCATTGTCAATACCAAAATGGCGACAGTTTAGCAGTCGAAGCGTCGCCGTCTGCACCTCATTCTCGCAAGTGGACAACAATCCAGGTAAGACTAGCTTTCATATAGTTCTACTTTGCATTCGCGTAAATAGTAGATTATAGCGATCAATGTAAGCCTAGTCGAACTGTAGATCGAAACAACGAGATAAAGTGACATTGCTGACTTTATGACCTGTGACATTGTCATTGGCAATCCGATCGTTCGCCGGTTCAACACCGAAAGGCGACAAGTTGACAGTCAAACAGACGTCAAGCAACGATACAGTTTTAAATATTGCAATTTTTAGTAGATCTAATATTCTACAATATTCATGAAATGCTACAATTTTCTTATCTCGCAGTCGCTAATCCTAGTTGATCGGGTTTCAGAAATATTGTCTGCAAAGTCTATTCGTGTCCGTGACCTTGGCTTGTTCTAAATTGTTCATGAATGTTGTTGACATGCCTAAAGGTTGTTTAGGTTAGGCTAACAGGAAAGTTAGAGGGGTGGATCTAGGCCTATACTATAGGAAGGAGGTTATAGGATAGACGTAATGCCCCCCCCCCCCTCACCCCCTTGAAAACCGTAGCATATAGATCTACTGTAAAAATCAGGCTTTTCGACGAAACAACTGATTCACAAAGTCAGTGACATTTTGTAGATCTATGCAACCCATTGCCATTGGCAGTGGCAGATCCAAGCCAAGCCGAGGCAAGCTGGGGGGGGGGGGGGGGTTATACATACTCCTCTCAAGTTAGAGGATGTCAAAAACTATTAAAGTAAAACAAATTTTGATGACCCTTATTGAGAAAGACTGTTGTTTTTCTCATCAAAATCAATGCTATTTAATTACCATAATGAACAAATTCATAGGTCAAAAAGGATAAAAATGCAAACCTGACACTGCTACATGGTATAGGTAATTTCAGTGTTCATGCTACTGTCTCTTGTATAGATAGAATATATAGATTTAATTGCTGATATTATTACATAGTGATATACTTATCATAAAATAAATAAGCCACAGTCAACATGGTCAATATACTGGTATCATTGATGCTTAGAAAAATAATAGCTATATAGTGTTGATCTGTTTGGTTATTGGAACAACCTTTTTATTTGTTTCAGAATTAATTTCAATGGCACTTTCAAGAGGAAAGCAGCTTGTAAGTCTTATGTATATAATTCTGAAACTTGTTTTTATTCTAACTTAATTGGTTTTGTCAAAATAACTGTTGTGTTCTATAATTAGATATCTTATTGTTTTGACCAAGGGATCTATTAAATTCAGTTGGAAACATGGCCAGAAATGTGGCATCTGTGTTATATAGTATATAGCTATATTATTAGGCCCAGACTCTCCCTGAGTAAATAAGTTAAAGTATTATATTTGTATCTATATCATAAGCATATGGGAGCAATAAGCACATGAAGCATTTAACATGTTTAATCATAATTGAAATTTGTTTCTTGTTATGACAGTATATGGAATAATCTGTATTTTCAGTTCAAAGCTAGCATCATGCCGAAGAAAGTAAGTATATGTATATCTGGTATATATGTACTCAACATTACTGCCAATATATATGAAGATAAGCAGGTTTACAATTAAATTAGTAAAATTTCTTCTGAAGTTAATCTATCATGTCTTTGGACTAATTTTAGCTTTACCATGTTTACAGAAACAAAACCTGTTATAATGGTACAACCTATATACAATCAACATATCATCTAATCATAATTGAATTTTGTTTCTTGTTATGACAGTATAACAATTATATGGAATAATCTGTATTTTCAGTTCAAAGCTAGCATCATGCCGAAGAAAGTAAGTATATGTATATCTGGTATATATGTACTCAACATTACTGCCAATATATATAAAGATAAGCAGGTTTACAATTAAATTAGTAAAATTTCTTCTGACTAATGTCTTTGGACTAATTTTAGCTTGACCATGTTTACAGAAACAAAACCTGTTATAATGGTACAACCTATATAAAATCAACATATCATCTAATTATTGACATTCTGGCCAACTAGTACTGATTACCTAAAATAACTGGTATAAATCTTTCTTAAAAATGATATGATTAATATTTAATTAGTTTACTAGTACTGGATGATGGAAATTAATTATTCCCACTAAAAACATAAATATATTACAAGGCTAGCTAAAGTTAGGGTAATATTAAGAATACCAGTATATATATCAGATATATCCAGAAAATATTTGTGACATACAGTTTGTCAATTAAAGAACATGTTGTAGATAAAAGTAAAATGATATAGCAGCTAGTCCGATGATATCTGTGATAAGTTGTACATGCTTAGACCAAGTATATGTTTTTTTCACACAATGAAGTAATGTAAACGAAATTTCAAGATTCCTAAAACAGGAACATGATTTTCGAAATATTTTATCAGCCTAAATCATAAAACAAAACTCACATTATAATAAACTATGAACAAATTAATAGCAGATAAAAGAAAAAAGGGAATATATATCCAGGGTAGTACATTAGGCATTTTGGAAAGGCATTTTTGAATTTCCGAGAGTTGTGATATGTATATATTAACTTTTGTAATAAAGTTAAATTAACATAGTTAATAGTAATATAATGCTTAGTATATATTCATAGAATATATATAGTTATATAGTTGCATGAATTTGGAAATATGCCAGTTATGGTATGAAATAACCTGAACCTGCCGTTAACAGTGTCAATTGTCATGAGAATGACATTGAGAAATTATAGGTGAATGAGTGAACTTAGTTATCTGTACATTTCTCTTCAGCTAAAGGATATGTCACCAGTCGATGATGCAAGGATGTGGTCTGGACAAAGACGACTTTAGGATCGGCTCAGTTTCAAGCGGCGGTGGGAGTAAGAACAAGTTTACGTTATAATAAAGCAATAATTTAAGATATGCATCCAAATCGATTGTATGATGATTAATTACAACACAAATAATATTGTTCTATGACATATTTATGCGTGTGGGCGCCCCAAGGTTTGCTTAAATCGGGACCACCGCACGGGATATCTTGGCCCAAGATGCCATCTTGTCGGTCAATATAGCACTTGTAATGTCTATTGTTCACTTTTATATACCGATATTAAATAAAACTTTATCTTATCATGTTTTATCTCATTAAAGCTGTAGATATCGTGGGTTAATTATCATTGTCGAAGCGCCTAATGCGATGTGAACCGGTAACATTTCGAATTAAACGTGAAAACATGTACCGGTAGATGATTTATGATTATCTATACTTAATTATCTATAAGAAAATATAATTATGTAATGCTTATGACCCGTTCAGTAGTGATTTGAAAGCGGATGGTGTTCTGTATAATTCTTTTATAATCTAGGGTAGGCAAACGACCATACGGAACATACGACATAAATACGTTTTACAGTTATGAGTAAATGTGCCTGAGTTACCTTTTTATTATTTTTGAAGAAGAACCGGTACCCCTATTTTATCTAGACAGTCTCTTTTTTTCTTTGCAAACCACTTTTAGCGAAATTACGTTATGTTTTTCAGCTTCATCTGAACCGTTCAGCGCCAATTATGAGGAAGACGTGTCAGTCACTGGTGAATATTTTTTTTTTTAAATACAGTAGCAATATAATCAACTTGGGTCGAGATTCAGGTATAATTAAGATTGGAAAAGCTGTACAATTAAGACCAGATATAGTTTGGTAATTAAATACTGTGTTCTGCATAATAAAGACTAGACTTGCTATTGGTGTAGTATATACATATAAATTCATTTAGTTTCAGTGACATGGTTCAAGAAAGACACCGACTCCTCAATGCGTCCTTCGGCGACTTCTTTTCATGCAGGCTTGACGCCAAAGACAACAAAGGCAATCTTCCAAGTATGTTTCCGTTTGGCATCATATGTTAATGCATCTTTTTCCTGTGGTTGTCATCTAGTTATTTTCACATTCTACTGAAGTACACATTAACTTTTGGTATATACGCTAAATTTAATTCGATTTAGGGTGTTTTTAATGGAAATACATTTAGGTTCTTAGTGTATAAACTAACCTTTTCTTCATTTATTGTACGCAATAAATCATAGGGCATGCTGTTAAGCCACTTTTGGATAAACTGGTACATCATGTGGGGAAAGTGCCGCTTTGCTATCTACATCGTCATCAAAATTCGGGCATATGATGTTTGCATGTCATAATGTATGTGGAAAATTGTTGTGTAATGCAGTTTTAACGGACATTTTAATTTCAGGCAAAAGGAGAAATTCTGCAATTCATAGCCTCACAGCAGCCTATGTGTCTCCAACAACTGACGGAAATGGCTGCATATAAGAAAACAAGAACTAAGCTCTTCAACAAAAGGAAGACAATGCGACTAAAAATAATTAAGTCGTTACAAGAACTCCTAGGTCACCCCCCTCCCTCACCATCATCTTTGATCACCTCATGTCTCTCACTATCACCATCCTAGGCCACCTCCTCTCCCTCACTATCACCATCCTAGGTCACCTCATGTATCTCACTATCACTACCCTAGGTCACCCCCTCTCCCTCACCATCATCCTAGGGCACCTCATTTTCCTCACTATCACCATTCTAGGTCACCCCATCTCCCTCACCATCATCCTAGGTCACCCCCTCTCCCTCACCATCATCTTAGGGTACCTCCTTTCCCTCACTGTCACCATCCTATGTCACCCCTTCTCCCTCAAAATCATCCTAGGTCACCTCATCTCCCTCACTGTCACCATCCTAGGTCACCTCCTCTCCCACACTATCATCCTAGGTCACCTCCTCACAATCACCATCCTAGGTCACTCCGTCTCCCTCACCATCATCCTAGGTCACCTCATTTTCCTCACTATCTCCATCATAGGCCACCCAATCTCGCTCACTTACATCCAAGGTCACCCCCTCTCCCACATCATCATCCTAGGTCACCTCTCCCTCACTATCACTATCATAGGTCACCCCCTCTCCCTCACTATCACCCTAGGTCACCTCTCCCTCACTATCACCATCCTAGGTCCACCCATCTCCCTCACCCTCATCCTAGGTCATCTCCTCTCCCTCACTATCACCATCCCAAGTCACCTCCACTCTCTCACTATCACCATCCTAGGTCACCCCTTCTCCATCAACATCATCCTTGGTCACCTCTCCTTCAATATCACCATCCTAGGTCACCCCCTATCCCTCACCATCAGCTTAGGTCACCTCCTCTCCCTCACTATCATCCTAGGTACCTCATTTCCCTCAATATCACCATTCTAGGTCACCCCCTCTCCCTCACCATCATCCTAGGTCACCTCTCCCTTACTATCACCATCCCAGGTCACCCCCTCTCTCTCACCATCATCCTAGTGCACCTCCTCTAGCTCACTATCATCCTATGTCACCTCCTTTCCCTCACTATCACAATCCTAGATCACCTCATGTCTCTCACTATCACTATCCTAGGTCACCCCCTCTCCCTCACCATCATCCTAGGGCATCTCATTTTCCTCACTATCATCCTAGGTCACCTCTCCCTCACTCACACCATCCTAGCTCACCCCTTCTCCCTCAACATCATCCTAGGTCACCTCTCCCTAACTATCACCATCCTAGGTCACCCCTTCTCCCTCAACATCATCCTAGGTCACCTCTCCCTTTCACTATCGCCATCCTAGGTCACCTCTCCCTCAATATAACCACCTTAGGTCACCCCCTCACCTTCACCATCGTCCTAGGTCACTTCATTTTTCTCCCTATCACCATCCTAGGTCACCCCCTCTCTCTCACCATCAACCTAGGCACCTCCTTTCCCTCACTATCACCATCCTAGGTCACCCCTTCTCCCTCAACGTCATCCTTGGCCACCTCCTCTCCCTCACCATCATCTTAGGTCACCTCTCCCTCACTCACACCATCCTAGGTCACCCTGTCTCCCTCAACATCATCTTATGGCACCTCCTCTTTCTCACTATCATTCTAGGTCACCTCTGCCTCACTCACACCATCCTAGGTCACCCCTTCTCCCTCAACATCATCCTAGGTCACCTCTCCCTCACTCACACCATCCTAGGTCACCCCTTCTCCCTCAACATCATCCTAGGTCACCTCTCCCTCACTATCACCATCCTAGGTCACCCCCACTCCCTCATTATCATCCTAGGCACCTCCTCCCTCTCACTATCGCCATCCTAGGTCACCTCTCCCTCACTATAACCGCTTTAGGTCACCCCTCACCTTCACCATCGTCTTAGGTCACCTCATTTTTCTCACTATCACCATCCTAGGTCACTCCCTCTCCCTCACTATCCCCATCCTAGGTCACCCCTCTCCCTCACCATCATCCTAGGCACCTCCTTTCCCTCACTATCACCATCCTAGGTCACCCCCTCTCGCTCACCGTCATCCTATAGCACCTCCTCTCCCTCACTATCATCCTAGGTCACCCCCTCTCCCTCACTGTCATCCTAGGTCACCCCCTCTCCCTCACCATCATCCTAGGTCACCTCATTTTCCTCACTATCACCATCCTGTGTCACCCCCTCTCTCTCACCATCATCCTATGGCACCATCTCTCTCTCACTATCACCATCCTAGGTCACCCCCTCTCCCTCACCATCACCCTAGGCACGTCCTTTCCCTCACTATCGCCATCCTAGGTCACCCCCTCTTGCTCACCATCATCCTATGGCACCTCCTCTCCCTCACTGTCATCCTAGGTCACCCCCTCTCCCTCACCGTCATCCTAGGTCACCTCATTTTCCTCACTATCACCATCCTAGGTCACATCCTCTCCCTCACTATCACCATCCTAGGTCACCCCCTCTCCCTCACTATCACACAGCCTAGGTCACCCCCCTCTCTCACTATCATCATACTAGGTCACCCCCTCTCCCTCACTATCACCATCCTCGGTCACCCCCTCTCCCTCACCATCATCCTAGGTCAACCCCTCTCCCTCCCTATCACCATCCTAGGTAACCTAGGTCCTATCTATAATTAAATAATTTCATGAATTTCATGCTCAGTGCATTAGCTATAGCTTGTACACATATGTTTCTAAAAGACAGCATGTTTGTTAAGAATTTTATCCGCAAAATATTTGTCCTCACGGCGATTAATGGTTTGCTTCATTATGTCCTACTTCACAATTGAATCAAATCAAGTAGGAACTATGCACCATTGTGTGATTACATCAATGTTATAACTTAGACAGCTTAGACAGTTGATCATATGATAAATTGCAAACCCATTGTATTTCTTGTAGTTAAGTTGTCAATTGAATAAAAATGACCATTATACCTACACCTGAATATCGGTTCATTCACATTTTATCGACGAGCTACCATTATCGCCCAAAAGGTCCATTTACCTCATGCATCTCTGTATGGCATCACTTACGTCTCTTAATCTGACCTATAAGACTCCTATACTATTACGCTCGCACAACCATATATCAAATACAAGAAATCAAATATTTCGTTTTATGCATTTTGCAATGATTGCATCTACCCTCCAAATATGAAACATTGAGATATGTTACATATGCTTCGGAATACGTATACCGTATTTTTCTGGGGATGAAGATGGATATATACGTGTTCTCATTGTAATTGGAATACCCGTATATACACTCGGTCTGCCTATTGATGGAATATCCGTATACACTCGGTCTGCCTATTGATGGAATATCCGTATATACTCGGTCTGCCTATTGATGGGATTTAAGTAAACAGCCTGGTCTGCCTAATGCCCAGCTAACACTTATATGTTTTAAGCAGACCAGATATCATGTATATTAGTTAAATATAAATATTGTAAGTGCTATTTACCTTGTCCTTTGTTACAGACAGATTAACTAGTCTAATGGTGCAAAGTAATACCATAAAAACATAATCATTGACATTTGTGGAATATATTGAGATGGTCTGCCTAATGCCTAATTGTAAGCTTGGTCTGCCCAATGCTGGAATCATATATATATATATATATATATATATAACCCTGTCATCAGAATTAGGCATCCCAGTTATGCGCATATTCCAGCATTTGGCAGACCGCCATCTTAGGCAGACCAAACAGTGGTCTGCCTAATTTTCCAGAAGTCGTTACTCATGTGAACGTGTCTGATTTCTCTATATTCGGTGCTTACCGTGAACCTAGACGCCTACATAATTACAGAAACATAAAAACGTTTAATATATTCTTAATCTAATTGAACTGTGAAACATTTTAGCATCTTAGAATTACGGTCGTGTATATATACAAAAAGTTAAAAACCAGTCTTAAGTGCCCCCCATTAAATTCGCTATTATTTACAATTTGGGGTATATATCACAATTGTGAAGGGAGAATTATAATATTGCTGTCTTTTCGAATCTTTTTTGACCGATCCTCATGAAGTTATGCCCAAAACATAAAAACAGGCCAATTTGTACACCATCGTGTGCCGCAGTGTACATCTTTCTGACGTGTGAACATCGCGCATGCGTACTCGCATTGTCAATACCAAAATGGCGACAGTTTAGCAGTCGAAGCGTCGCCGTCTGCACCTCATTCTCGCAAGTGGACAACAATCCAGGTCAGACTAGCTTTCATATAGTTATACTTTGCATTCGGGTAAATAGTAGATTATAGCGATCAATGTATGCCTAGTCGAACTGTAGAAACAACGAGATAAAGTGACATTGCTGACTTTATGACCTGTGACATTGGCAATCCGATCGTTCGCCGGTTCAACACCGAAAGGCGACAAGTTGACAGTCAAACAGACGTCAAGCAACGATACAGTTTTAAATATTGCAATTTTTAGTAGATCTAATATTCTACAATATTCATGAAATGCTACAATTTTCTTATCTCGCAGTCGCTAATCCTAGTTGATCGGGTTTCAGAAATATTGTCTGCAAAGTCTATTCGTGTCCGTGACCTTGGCTTGTTCTAAATTGTTCATGAATGTTGTTGACATGGTTGTAGGCCTGAAGGTTGTTTAGGTTAGGCTAACAGGAAAGTTAGAGGGGTGGATCTAGGCCTATACTATAGGAAGGTTATAGGATGGACGCACTGCTCCCCCCCCCACCCCCTCGAAAACCTGAGCATATAGACAACTGTAAAAATCAGGCTTTTCGACGAAACAACTGATTCACAAAGTCAGTGACATTTTGTAGATCTATGCAACCCATTACCATTGGCAGTGGCAGATCCAAGCCAAGCCGAGGCAAGCTGGGAGGGGGGGGGGGGGGGTTATACATACTCCTCTCAAGTTAGAGGATGTCAAAGACTATTAAAGTAAAACAAATTTTGATGACCCTTATTGAGAAAGATATTTTTTCTCCTCAAAATCAATGCTATTTAAGGTGCAGACCAGCCCCAGCCCCAAATGAGATAATGGCTAAATGAGTGATGACATGCATATGTATCTGTTGGAGGGGGTTAGGTGGTGTTTACCATAATGAACAAAGTCATAGGTCAAAAAGAAAAAAAAATGCAACCTGACACTGCTACATGGTATAGGTAATTTCAGTGTTCATGCTACTGTCTCTTGGATAGATAGAATATATAGATTTAATTGCTGATTTTATTACATAGTGATATACTTATCATAAAATAAATAACCCATAGTCAACATGGTCAATATACTGGTATCATTGATGCTTAGAAAAATAATAGCTATATAGTGTTGATCTGTTTGGTTATTGGAACAACCTTTTTATTTGTTTCAGAATTAATTTCAATGGCACTTTCAAGAGGAAAGCAGCTTGTAAGTCTTATGTATATAATTCTGAAACTTGTTTTTATTCTAACTTAATTGGTTTTGTCAAAATAACTGTTGTGTTCTATAATTAGATATCTTATTGTTTTGACCAAGGGATCTATTAAATTCAGTTGGAAACATGGCCAGAAATGTGGCATCTGTGTTATAGTATATAGCTATATTATTAGGCCCAGACTCTCCTTGAGTAAATAAGTTAAAGTATTATATTTATGTCTATATCATAAGCATATGGGAGCAATAAGCACATGAAGCCTTTAACATGTTTAATCATAATTGAATTTTGTGTCTTGTTATGACAGTATAACAATTATATGGAATAATCTGTATTTTCAGTTCAAGCTAGCATCATGCCGAAGAAAGTAAGTATATGTATATCTGGTATATATGTACTCAACATTACTGCCAATATATATAAAGATAAGCAGGTTTACAATTAAATTAGTAAAATTACTTCTGAAGATAAGCAGGTTTACAATTAAATTAGTAAAATTACTTCTGAAGTTAATCTATCATGTCTTTGGACTAATTTTAGCTTTACCATGTTTACAGAAACAAAACCTGTTATAATGGTACAACCTATATACAATCAACATATCATCTAATCATAATTGAATTTTGTTTCTTGTTATGACAGTATAACAATTATATGGAATAATCTGTATTTTCAGTTCAAAGCTAGCATCATGCCGAAGAAAGTAAGTATATGTATATCTGGTATATATGTACTCAACATTACTGCCAATATATATAAAGATAAGCAGGTTTACAATTAAATTAGTAAAATTTCTTCTGAAGTTAATCTATCATGTCTTTGGACTAATTTTAGCTTGACCATGTTTACAGAAACAAAACCTGTTATAATGGTAAAACCTATATACAATCAACATATCATCTAATCATAATTGAATTTTGTTTCTTGTTATGACAGTATAACAATTACATGGAATAATCTGTATTTTCAGTTCAAAGCTAGCATCATGCCGAAGAAAGTAAGTATATGTATATCTGGTATATATGTACTCAACATTACTGCCAATATATATAAAGATAAGCAGGTTTACAATTAAATTAGTAAAATTTCTTCTGAAGTTAATCTATCATATCTTTGGACTAATTTTAGCTTTACCATGTTTACAGAAACAAAACCTGTTATAATGGTACAACCTATATACAATCAACATATCATCTAATCATAATTGAATTTTGTTTCTTGTTATGACAGTATAACAATTATATGGAATAATCTGTATTTTCAGTTCAAAGCTAGCATCATGCCGAAGAAAGTAAGTATATGTATATCTGGTATAGATGTACTCAACATTACTGCCAATATATATAAAGATCAGCAGGTTTACAATTAAATTAGTAAAATTTCTTCTGAAGTTTTTCTATCATGTCTTTGGACTAATTTTAGCTTTACCATGTTTACAGAAACAAAACCTGTTATAATGATACAACCTATATAAAATCAACATATCATCTAATTATTGACATTCTGGCCAACTAGTACTGATTACCTAAAATAACTGGTATAAATCTTTCTTAAAAATGATATGATTAATATTTAATTAGTTTAAAAGTACTGGATGATGGAAATTAATTATTCCCACTAAAAACATAAATCTGTTAGAAGGCTAGCTAAAGTTAGGGTAATATTAAGAATACCAGTACATATATCCAGAAAATATTTGTGACATACAGTTTGTCAATTAAAGAACATGTTGTAGATAAAAGTAAAATGATATAGCAGCTAGTCCAATGATATCTTTGATAAGTTGTACATACTTAGACCAAGTATATGTTTTTTTCACACAATGAAGTAATGTAAACGAAATTTCAAGATTCCTAAAACAGGAACATGATTTTTGAAATATTTTATCAGCCTAATTCATAAAACAAAACTCACATTATAATAAACTATGAACAAATTAATAGCAGATAAAAGAAAATAGGGAATATATATATCCAGGGTAGTACATTAGGCATTTTGGAAAGACATTTTCGAATTTCCGAGAGTTGTGATATGTATATATTAACTTTTGTAATAAAGTTAAATTAACATATAGTTAATAGTAATATAATACTTAGTATATATTCATAGAATATATATAGTTATATAGTTGCATGAATTTGGAAATATGCCAGTTATGGTATTAAATAACCTGAACCTGCCGTTAACAGTGTCAATTGTCATGATAATGACATTGAGAAATTATAGGTGAATGAGTGAACTTAGTTATCTGTACATTTCTCTTCAGCTAAAGGATATGTCACCAGTGGATGATGCAAGGATGTGGTCTGGACAAAGACGACTTTAGGATCGGCTCAGTTTCAAGCGGCGGTGGGGGTAAAGAACATGTTTACGTTATAATAAAGCAATAATTTAAGATATGCATCCAAATCGATTGTATGATGATTACAACACAAATAATATTGTTCTATGATTTATTTATGCGTGTGGGCGCCCCAAGGTTTGTTTAAATCGGGACCACCGCACGGGTTATCTTGCCCCAAGATGCCATCTTGTCGGTCAACATAGCACTTGTAATGTCTATTGTTTACTTTTATATGCCGATATTAACTAAAACTTTATCTTATCATGTCTTATCTCATTAAAGCTGTAGATATCGTGGGTTAATTATCATTGTCGAAGCGCCTAATGCGATGTGAACCGGTAACATTTCGAATTATACGTGAAAACATGTACCGGTAGATGATTTATGATTATCTATACTTAATTATCTATAAGAAAATATAATTATGTAATGCTTATGACCGGTTCATTAGTGATTTGAAAGCGGATGGTGTTCTGTATAGTCTTTTATAATCTGGGGTAGGCAAACGACCATACGGAACATACGACATAAATACATTTTACAGTTATGAGTAAATGTGCCTGAGTTACCTTTTTATTAGTTTTGAAGAAAAACCGGTACCCCTATTTTATCTAGTCAGTCTCTTTTTTTCTTTGCAAACCACTTTTAGCGAAATGACGTTATGTTTTTCAGCTTCATCTGAACCGTCCAGCGCCAATTATGAGGTGGTCACTGGTGAATATTTTTTTTTTTAAATACAGTAACAATATAATCTATTTGGGTCGAGATTCAGGTATAATTAAGATTGGAAAAGCTGTACAATTAAGACCAGATATAGTTTGGTAATTAAATACTGTGTTCTGCATAATAAAGACTAGACTTGCTATTGGTGTAGTATATACATATAAATTCATTTAGTTTCAGTGAGATGGTTCAAGAAAGACACCGACTCCTCAAGGCGTCATTCGGCGACTTCTTTTCATGCAGGCCTGACGCCAAAGACAACAAAGGCAATCTTCCAAGTATGTTTCCGTTTGGCATCATATGTTAATGCATCTTTTTCCTGTGGTTGTCATCTAGTTATTTTCATATTCTACTGAAGTACACATTAACTGTTGGTATATACGCTAAATTTAATTCCATTTAGGGTGTTTTTAATGGAAATACATTTAGGTTCTTAGTGTATAAAACTAACCTTTTCTTCATTTATTGTACGCAATAAATCATAGGGCATGCTGTTAAGCCACTTTTTTTGGATAAACTGGTACATCATGTGGGGAAAGTGCCGCTTTGCTATCTACATCGTCATCAAAATTTGGGCATATGATATTTGCATGTCATAATGTATGTGGAAAATTGTTGTGTAATGCAGTTTTAACGGACATTTTAATTTCAGGCAAAAGGAGAAATTCTGCAATTCATAGCCTCACAGCAGCCTATGTGTCTCCAACAACTGACGGAAATGGCTGCATATAAGAAAACAAGAACTAAGCTCTTCAACAAAAGGAAGACAATGCGACTAAAAATTATTCAGTCGTTACAGGAACTCCTAGGTCACCCCCCTTCCTCACCATCATCTTTGATCACCTCATGTCTCACACTATCATCATCCTAGGCCACCTCCTCTCCCTCACTATCACCATCCTAGGTCACCTCATGTATCTCACTATCACTACCCTAGGTCACCCCCTCTCCCTCACCATCATCCTAGGGCACTTCATTTTCCTCACTATCACCATTCTAGGTCACCCCACCTCCCTCACCATCATCCTAGGTCACCCCCTCTCCCTCACCATCATCTTAGGGTACCTCCTTTCCCTCACTATCACCATCCTATGTCACCCCGTCTCCCTCAAAATCATCCTAGGTCACCTCCTCTCCCTCACTGTCACCATCCTAGGTCACCTCCGCTTCCACACTATCATCCTAGGTCACCTCCTCACAATCACCATCCTAGGCCACCTCCTCTCCCTCACTATCACCATCCTAGGTCACCTCATGTATCTCACTATCACTACCCTAGGTCACCCCCTCTCCCTCACCATCATCCTAGGTCACCTCATTTTCCTCACTATCTCCATGATAGGCCACCCAATCTCGCTCACTATCATCCAAGGTCACCCCCTCTCCCTCACCATCATCCTAGGTCACCTCTCCCTCACTATCACTATCCTAGGTCACCCCCTCTCCCTCACTATCACCCTAGGTCAGCTCTCCCTCACTATCACCATCCTAGGTCCACCCATCTCCCTCACCCTCATCCTAGGTCATCTCCTCTCCACCATCCCAAGTCACCTCCACTCTCTCACTATCACCATCCTAGGTCACCCCTTCTCCATCAACATCATCCTTGGTCACCTCTCCTTCAATATCACCATCCTAGGTCACCCCCTCTCCCTCACCATCAGCCTAGGTCACCTCCTCTCCCTCACTATCATCCTAGGTAACCTCCTTTCCCTCACTATCACCATTCTAGGTCACCCCCTCTCCCTCACCATCATCCTAGGTCACCTCCTCTAGCTCACTATCACCATCCTAGGTCACCTCATGTCTCTCACTATCACTATCCTAGGTCACCCCCTCTCCCTCACCATCATCCTAGGGCATCTCATTTTCCTCACTATCATCCTAGGTCACTTCTCCCTCACTCACACCATCCTAGGTCACCCCTTCTCCCTCAACATCATCCTAGGTCACCTCTCCCTCACTCACACCATCCTAGCTCACCCCTTCTCCCTCAACATCATCCTAGGTCACCTCTCCCTCACTATCACCATCATCCTAGGCACCTCCTCCCTCTCACTATCGCCATCCTAGGTCACCTCTCCCTCAATATAACCACCTTAGGTCACCCCCTCACCTTCACCATCGTCCTAGGTCACTTCATTTTTCTCACTATCACCATCCTAGGTCACCCCCTCTCTCTCACCATCAACCTAGGCACCTCCTTTCCCTCACTATCACCATCCTAGGTCACCCCTCCTCCCTCAACGTCATCCTTGGCCACCTCCTCTCCCTCACCATCATCTTAGGTCACCTCTCCCTCACTCACCCCATCCTAGGTCACCCCTTTTCCCTCAACATCATCTTATGGCACCTCCTCTCTCTCACTATCATCCTAGGTCACCTCTCCCTCACTCACACCACCCTCTTGCTCACCATCATCCTATGGCACCTCCTCTCCCTCACCGTCATCCTAGGTCACCTCATTTTCCTCACTATCACCATCCCAGGTCACATCCTCTCCCTCACTATCACCATCCTAGGTCACCCCTTCTCCCTCACTATCACACAGCCTAGGTCACCCCCCTCTCTCACTATCATCATACTAGGTCACCCCCTCTCCCTCACTATCACCATCCTCGGTCACCCCCTCTCCCTCACCATCATCCTAGGTCAACCCCTCTCTCTCCCTATCACCATCCTAGGTAACCTAGGTCCTATCTATAATTAAATAATTTCATGAATTTCATGCTCAGTGCATTAGCTATAGCTTGTACACATATGTTTCTAAAAGACAGCATGTTTGTTAAGAATTTTATCCGCAAAATATTTGTCCTCACGGCGATTAATGGTTTGCTTCATATTGTCCTACTTCACAATTGAATCAAATCAAGTAGGAACTATGCACCATTGTGTTATTACATAAATGTTATAACTTAGAGAGCTTAGACAGTTGATCATATGATAAATTGGAAAACCATTGTATTTCTCGTAGTTAAGTTGTCAATTGAATAAAAATGACCATTATACCTACACCAGAATATCGGTTCATTCACATTTTATCGACGAGGTACCATTATCGCCAGGAAGTGCCATTTACCTCGTGCAGCTGTGTATGGCATCACGTCTCTTAATCTGACCTATAAGACTCCTATACTATTACGCTCGCACAACCATATATCAAATACAAGAAATCAAATATTTCGTTTTATGCATTTTGCAATGATTGCATCTACTCTCCAAATATGAAACATTGAGATATGTTACATATGCTTCGGAATACGTATACCGTATTCTTCTGGTGATGAAGATGGATATATACGTGTTCTCATTGTAATTGGAATACCCGTATATACACTCGGTCTGCCTATTGATGGAATATCCGTATACACTCGGTCTGCCTATTGATGGAATATCCGTATATACTCGGTCTGCCTATTGATGGGACTTAAGTAAACAGCCTGGTCTGCCTAATGCCCAGCTAACACTTATATTTTTAAGCAGACCAGATATCATGTATATTAGTTAAATATAAATATTGTAAGTGCTATTTACCTTGTCCTTTGTTACAGACAGATTAACTAGTCTAATGGTGCAAAGTAATACCATAAAAACATAATCATTGACATTTGTGGAATATATTGAGATGGTCTGCCTAATGCCTAATTGTAAGCTTGGTCTGCCCAATGCTGGAATCATATATATATATATATTTATATATATAAATAACCAAACAAGAAGTTTTGCTCGTCTAACATCTGCTTGCCACAGATGCATATTAAATTACTTTCACTGGCGATATGTTTAACGCCACAAAATTTATTATTGGCGATGTTTAGCCATACATTTATTAATGGCGAGATCGTTTCCGCCACATCCAAATTCTGGGCATGTATTTTTTCGCCACATGTTTTCACTGGCGATGCGGTTTCCCGCCGCATTGTTTCTCATTGGTGACGTGTTTTCCCGCCACATAATTATCAGTGGCGATGCGTTTTCTCCGCCACTGATAATGATCGTCGATTTATATATTATCGGCAATAAAGTTGCCCTATCCAACTACTTTAGTCTTGTGTTATTTCATTATGATACAGGGAACAAGCTGCGGGCGAGCCAACTATATCACCTTTTCGTAGCGCAAGACATAAATTCTATATATGGTGAAAAATTGACTGTCAACCAATTTCTGTTACGTCCAACGTCTCGAAAAAACTCGATGGAGTTATGAATGAAGAGTTCTTTTACATATTATGTGAAAGGCTAAAGATAGTTCAGTTGTTATGAAACAAGCTATCGCTATCTATCTAAGCATAAATAGGACGTAACAAGTATCCACGTATCCACTTGCTACTACTAATACACCTACGCAGTCAGTACACACACTTCACTACCAAGGCAAGTGGCTGGCATCATCCGCTTGATCACGACTCTGGAATGATCTGCATATGGTATACAGTGAACCAGATCGCAGACATAACATTTGGGACACAGCTCGGGTAACTCCATGCGGATGCACGAGGATTTCGGGAAAAGTTCTGCAATGGCTGACACCTTAAATGTCTAGTGGTTGCTCCTAAAATAGTCCGAAAATTACAAGGTCGCCACAGGCGAGTCAGGGAGAATAATCCACTGTCTCTCTGTCACAAACTTGTCACAGGGGCAGCACAGGTCTAAACTTGCGGTAACAGACCGGTTGTCAGCAGTAGAATGTCAATGCCCCCTCCCCTCCCTCCTCCCCGTCGGTCGTGGTGATGAGAAATGTGGACCCCGGGGCGTATTAATACGGCCCGGGCCACAGGCGAGTCAGGGAGAAAGATCCACTGGATGCCCTGTACCCCGGGTACGCCCCGTGGTCCCTGGCCACCGCGAGCTGAGTTAGGTTAGATTTCTGGATCCCGGGCCAGGTCCGCTCGTTGGGAAGGCAAGTGTCACTAGCTAGATACGCAACGTTGGTTCCGGGGTTGTGATACTGCTGTATCAGCGCTCATTACATTACGGTACGTTTGGTTATGCAGACAATATAGCTCCTCGCACCAACTGTGTATGCCCATACAGTGATGAAGTTAATCCATTGATATGAAACTAATTCATTTTAGCAGCGCCCGTAACTTAACATGTTATTTCAATAATAAATTATTCAAAATGATCAGATTACAACCTGTACACAAATAGTACAGGAAATAGTTTCAACTACCAGCACGTACTCGTGGAAAGTTGTTCTCTTTTATGGTAGAAGGTACCCATAGAAGACACTTTGCCTATGAAGCCTACCTCGGCGAGAATAACACCGCGCCTCATTCTTGTGATTATCGTCAAAGCAAACTTGTTAGTTTCGACGTGAGAGGAGTGATATTTGTCATATGGTAACCAGATGGTTTGAAGTTGCTGGTGTCCCGGGCGTTCGTGGGGCGGGGGGGGGGGGGGGGTTAAGCAACACAGTTGAACACATCTAACATGACAATGAAAAGAACTGGACACGGACAATGATTTCAACAATGTACCTGTGAAACGCCCTAAACTTGAAATCTCCTCATGAATGAAGTCTTTGTCTGAAGCATCTACTGGTCTGCTAGTTGCTCTAAAAAATTGTTATTTTACGATTATTCAAACCATTCAAGGGAGATACCTCATAAATTTAGTCACCTTTTTGCTGATCAGATGTACTGTAAACCAAGGAAACTGTACTTAGGATTTAAATCATTCATGTACCAAAAATATAAGGTAGGCCGGCTAAGCTTAGCCTGCCAACAATGAGGCTAAGGATCCTCGTAGCCGTCTAAACAAGCAGACGACAGTGTTTTTCAACATGGCAGCACCTCGAGAGAAGGTTTCCGGAGTGTCATGCGTCGGGAACGTGTTTTCGTGACCGTGAGAATCCTTTATTATTATATTATTATTGGATTACTTTAATGAAAAACGGCATTGTTTGTTCGATATCGGCGAAATATTTTTTTGATTCTAGTTTTAATCGAAGAAACAATCGCGCACGCTACCCGACGGGCTATGTTCTTACCAGCTTTATTTCAATTACTGATTTTTTTTGCGGTTCCTGGGATGTGGTTCCTTTCTCACTGTTGTTGCCGACACCATCCTACGGATGTGGTCCAAAAGATACCTGAAAGACTTCCACCAGTTCAGCGCTTCAGTAATGACTTTTAATTCCTCCGGAATGAGCCTTTCATTTTACCGTGAGCTGGGAACTATGAAAATAAGTCTTCGTGTTCTGGAAACACGACCCCCCTTGCCTCCCCCGCCCGCCCCCTATATACCCCTACAGGCTACACAATAGAACCAAAAAAATGAGGTGATATTTCCCATGATGTAAGCTAACAGGGACATGTTAACATGTTTAGCATCATATTTTTCCCACTGGCATTTGGGGCCATGCATTTTGGGTGAAACGTGTTCATGGGTCCAACACCGAACTTCACATCCAAAATACAAAAATGTAGTGACCCCGTGGAATCCCCCCCCCCCCCCCCCCGTCCAGGCACTCTAGGCAGCGTCATTAGAAGGCAAAAGGCGCGGTATTGCGTCAGGGATTGTTGAGTGCATGCATAGACGATTAGAACCTTGAACTTAAAGTCCATCTCTTGGGGGGGTATTTGTTACTAAACCACTTCCAAATATACATTTCCCAGTGGTTACTAAAGCCATTTATTAGATGCGATTATTTTACAATGTCTCTTATGCCATAAATATTAATATCTAAAGTCAACAAAATAAACTCAAGCGGCGAACGATCCATTTCCAAACCCCCGCCCAGAGTAGAGATTTGTGACGTCACAAGATGAACCGGTTTGAGTGCGCCTCGCTCGCTTCGACTGCCCGCACTGTTTGAATGAATGTACGTGCAGCAGGGAAGCTCTAACTTAGATGTTTATTTCGGTTAACATTAACTCATGATGAACATTTGCCACATGTAGGTCTAGATAGACCTACCCCTGGTACATGCCTCTCTTACCACGCCCGTAAACGGGCCCGTGGTAAGTAAACGGGCCCGTGGTAAGAGAGGCATGTACCAGGGCTAAGATAGACCTAGATCTATGAGAGTAGAGGTGTGGCCTTGTTGGTTAGAGCAACATTCGTGACAATGACTCACAGACTGTTACTGAAAACAAACAGATGCAGTGGCCACTGCCAGTGTGTTGCCAGCCTACGGGCTACGTTTCTTCCCAAAAATGGAAAGGGTGGGCTAGGCTATACAGTAGGGGACGGGCCGTCTCGGGGACGTCCGTCCAATCGTAGACACACAATCTAGATCCAGGGTTAAATGTATGTACTAAAAGAAGTTCTTTATGCACATCAAAAGGGAGGGAGGGCGGCTATTATCGGCCTAGCCTAAAAAGCACGCAGCGTACTAATCTAGTCATACGATTCATCACGTACATTTTATAGTACTACTTGTGGAAACCCGAACGTTATGGTGTCCGGTTGGGACAAATAACTAAGTAGCTTTCACCAATTTGTCTGCTGATCGCCCATTTAATATTTGATTTGATTATAAGACATATTTGTATGTTTTTGATCCAGATCCCATGATATAATAAGCAACACTTTTTATGAATGAGGCGTTCGCACTACTCTTTTGCGAAGGGCGTTTTGAGGTTTTCAACTTTTTAGTTCCTTAGCATCTCCAGTCGAGATGGCTCGAAGCGATACGTACGGCGGCAGACCACATGCTCCGGTTGCCCGAATACCTCCACTTATTCTTCTTCACCCTCACCATGATTAATTCCAAATAATCGCGCTGGCATTGCTGCATCCCGATCGATGCGGAAGGACGATGGCCCTCCTATAGACGCCATGCTCAAAAGTCGCGCTTACCGTATTGCGCAACGAAACCGGTTCATCTTGTGACGTCACGAATCAATGAAAAAGTTGCCCCTGTCTATCTTCTACTTTTTTGGGTAGGTCTGTGATAAAATGGCTAATATTGTTAATATTGGTGGCAAATAAATTCAGTGCGTATGGAATTTCGTTAATATAGTGCAAATGGATCAAATATATGCAAAGTAATATAGGACATAAGAGATGGACTTTAAAGTGTCAACTTTTTTGCTTTGCATACGTAAGTTTCAAGGCGTCTACACCTCTTGCCACGCTTCCTGCTTGTGCCTTTTCGTCAGGCCTGGCGAAAATTTCCCTCCAACACCGCTTTTCTTTTCTGCACTGCTGAGACCAAGAACAGGTAGTTTATTGCAAAATTTGGTTTCCGCGCTTCAGCCAGGTTTGAAAAAGAATTTTAGATTGCAGACGACTTTATTATTTTATTTTACTGTACCCGCCTTTATCATGCGAAATATATTTTTCTATTTGATAATAAAACTTGATTGCATTTTTAGACCCTTGAAAAGACGGCTTACTACCTTTCCATTTATTACCATATATATATATTTTAATGATATATATCATTAATTATACAATCGAGGGCATGGCACAGAGGATTCCACTAGTTATCGAGAATCATTAAACTGTACCCGCCTTTATCATGCGAAATATATTTTTCAATTTGATAATAAAACTTGATTGCATTTTTACACCCTTGAAAAGACGGCTTACTACCTTTCCATTTATTACCATATATATATATCGTTTAATGATCAATAGTATATGGTTGAAAAGATTGCCATATTTTGTTCTTATATGGCAAAGAAAGATTATTTTTATTTCAATGTACTTTTCCAACCGTGTGGCCAATGTTACCCAAAGTTGCCTTTTATAGGGACACTCGCCAAAAAGATGCATTATAGTTTCCGGGTCTGTGTGACAAAACGAACAATTGTCATTCTCTCGTATCTTGCAGGTCTTAAGATGTACATTTGTGGCGGTAGTATGATACAATATTTCAAATTGAAAGCTCCTTAATCGCTCATCAAACGTAGCTATGTACGGCAATTTATAAAAACATTTCCATTCATGGGTTGAGATGGTACATCGAAGTTCTCCTTCCCATTTAGTTTCAGTGCGTTTATTAACATTAGGACACTTAACAAGATTATTATAGATATAATGACATGTTCGTTTCTCTCGGGATACCTTCTCCAAACAAGTATTTTCAAAAATCACCGCAATTTCTTGATATGTGCTACATGTCTGCTTCCACTCTCTTGGAAGACAATGCATAAGGCTATAAAAGTCAGCAAAGTTTACACTTGTATTGTAGCGCTCCTTAAATTCTACCCATCCAAATAAATTTCATTATCATTATCATTGAGTAAATCCTTAAAATAACACAGCCCTTTATTTATGAACTCTTTTTTCCTAGAAATTAAGTTTTGGTTGGTTAGAAAATACGTGTTCCAAATTGGATATCTACATACATACTAGAATCTACACTTTGGGTTTTCAGATGAAAATGCCAGGCTTTCACGACCTCGGCCCAAAAAGGATTTGGAACTTTACAATATGGTACTAACGATCGAGGATCTAGCTGCCACAACAACATTTTTTTTCCCTCACAAATGATATCTCGAAAACGTCTCAGAAGTATTTATAAGGCGTGGAATCCATGCAAACTTAAGCGCTTTAAAGAATGAAGGAACATGAGTGTTGCCTATACCTCCAGATTCAATGGACTGGCAAATCTGATTCATCGAAACTTTGGATTTTCTGCCTTTCCAAATGAAATTGCGAATTGCACTGGTGAGCTCATCCATATACGCCTGTCACGGCGTGGGTAAGCCGATATAACATGTACCAGCCTAGGTAACGCTAAAGACTTAACTACCACCACCCTTCCTCTGAGTGACAGGTTTCGCTTGCCATTTGCTTGTAATATTCTATTGAATTCGACTAGTTACTGTCGTTGTTTAATGATATAATTCTATCCAAATCTAGTGTAAATTTAATACCCAAGAATGTAAATTCATCAGCCAAGTCCAGTGCGATATCTTTACAAAGATTAACATCCCGTTTTATCCTAGCCATACCGCTTTTGTTTTATCAATTTTCATACCCAAGCCAGACACTCTATAACACAACTCCATAATTTTTAACAGTGGTCTTACTGACTTTTCGCTTCCGTCCAACATCAAGAATGTATCATCCGCGTACTGACCTATAAGAAACTGTACACATTTAATTACAATACCTTTTACTGAATAGACGTTTTTTCAAATACATAGCAACTGGTTATATAGCTAGAATAAAAATGTATGGTGACAAGGGGTCTCCTTGTCTGCAACCTCTCTCTAGAGTAAACCTTTCTGAAAAGTTTCCATTGTTTATTGCGCAACTATTAGGCTGTTTATATATCAAATTAAACCATTTAATAAATTATGGACCGAAACCGTATGCCTCCAAACTCTGTTAATATACCAACTTAACGTATCAAATGCCTTTTCAAAGTCTATTAAAAGTAACATGCCGGTCCTGTTATTATTTACCATATAGTGTATCATATCATAGACTGACCGTGTGTTTTCACCTATCCCATTTAAAAAAATTCTATAGAATTCTATATTTTTTTTACTATAGTAATGTTCTATAGTATTTTCGTGAAGTAAAGTACTATACTTAATTCTATAGAATTTCTATAGAATTCTATAGAAACTTTCTATAGAATTTTATACAAAGTTCTATAGAATTCTACAGTATTTTTACTTACAGGCGGCGTTTGTTGAAGTCCGGCAAATGGCGGAGCATTCAAAATGAAGCAAGAGGTGACAAAAATCGCCCGGATTACAAGAAAATACACTACCGACCAAAGAAATGACTGTCCGACGAAAATCATGAAAGCTTCAAAAATCTAATGGAGCAACTTGACGGGTAGGCACTGCATATTTATTCTGTTATGAACTTCAACTTCAGCCACCGGTCCGCGATGTCTTGTTTTCGGCCGTGTCAGCGGCATGGCTCTCACCCTTGCTCCGTTCACGGGCGTGGTAAGAGAGGCATGTACCAGGGCTATGAGAAAGCAACACCGTGCAATTTTAATGATACCAAACTTACGTATGTACTACGAGGTTATCTTTTTTTAAGACAGAAATAATATTTCTCCATGCAGACACTCCATTGCCAACAGACACTTTGTCGCAAATAGACTAAATCACAGACAATGAAATGCTCTATAGTTAGGGACGTCAGTGAATTCGCCAACAGCAACCGCGCTATTCTGCAGCATGTGAAATACAGGTCCTAGTTTTGCATATATTTCGCAAAGAAATATTGTTCTATTCTACACATATTTGGTATCAAAATTTAGCCAAGGAATTTTCGAACACATAGGAACAATTGGTTTAAACTTTGTGCAAATATTCCGTTGATATATTTACGATTGTCTTAGCGAGCTGGACAAGAAATCAGGAGCGCGGCCATTTTGTTTCTTGACATAGGTCACATGATTGAAAGGATGTTGCAAAGGATTTTGGGGCAATATGATTTAACCGACCTTTTTAACAGAAAGAAGAAGCTTCAAAGATGTTTGTGAAACTAAATTTATAATCATACCTATATCAGAAATTACTTTAATTTATAGTTGAATTTAGTCAAGATTTTAAGGGTCCAGCATTCATTTGAAACTAGTTTGGCAAGCATTGGCATTGTTTATTGTTGAAGTTTGAACCTAGTTCTAACCAAAAATATCGTTACCTTGCCTCCATAGACGATCGCAAAAGATCGCATGGCATTTGAGATGTACCTACCGCAAAGCGTCTGCTCCATGAATACGATTACCCTCAATATCGCTCACTTCCGGTTTTGTGTTTAGTTGTGAATTTAGACCTTTTTTCATGTTTAATGTTTATTGCCTGGTGACATTCTATTTTAATCAATTGAATAGAATATTTGTCTTTATAATAATAAATTAAAGCTGCTCATACAGCAATTTTCCCCTGCAAATTTTAATTAAAACTGCTCAAAAAGCCATCTTTCCCTTAAGTTATGATCAAAATATTTTGGAAAAACATTCTGGACCCACTGTCTGACTGACCATAAACTCTGAATGAGAAGTGGATGATATGTTAAAAAGCTGAAAATAATTATGTATAATTTTAATGATGTGGTCTACAAAGAAGCCATTTTCCCATATAATTATGACGCACCTATTTGATTAAGAAAAAGTGATGTCACAACATATCAGATTATTTACTGCATATAATATATTTGTTTTGTCATGCTTTGAACACATTATTATCTATTAACTTAATATTGTCTTTTTCTAGTAATATGTGGGCACGTATGTATGGACCTCAGCAAGATTTTGTAGACCTTGATACAGAGACACAGACACAGGCACAGCGACCAGAGTCGACAGAACAAACAGTTTCACCAGATATCAATTCTGCTGACACAAATGTATGCACAACCCAGCCTGCTAAGACAGCTGTCTACAAGACTCCAGATGAGTTTATGGCTGAACTTTTGAAGACCCCAAGTCCTGTCAAGGTCAGTATTGTAAAGAAAAAAAAATCAAAAAAACATTCAGCTAAGAAGTCTTGCCCCTTTTAGATTTAAATAATATTTCATCACTTTGTTTCCCTTCTCGTTATAGTATTGTAATATAGATTATTTAGGTATCTATTGATAATTATTTATATATATGAACTTTATAGTGATGATTACATTTGCCATATCTTACAGAAAAGGAGGCTTTTGGCCACACAACCGCTACCGCAAGGATCTTTTGGAACAAGACAAGTTGTGGACCTTGAGGGTCACATCAGTATTAAAGAAGAGGTAAGGTTTTCTTAATGGTGTGTTGTAGATGTTGGGTGTGCATGTGACATCATGCTTTTCCTTGCTTCAGATGTAGTAGTATTCTTTAACACTGTGGCTTTTGAAACTAATGCATTTTATTCTGTAAAACTGTGTGGCTTTTGTAACTTTCGCATTTTATTTGCTTCGCGCATGTAGAAGACTGAGGTCTAGTTGCTTTGTATGTGGATATTTATAAAGGCTTGAACAATGTTAATCTTGGTGATGGAAATTTATATTAATTATTTGCTTTCTTAGCAATTGAAACTGATCATGCTTTCATTATGGGATTGGTACATGATTTTCCAAATATTGTCACATTTTGCCGGGGTTCTAATGATTGATCTTGCCATCTGAAAACACTTTTTGGAAATAGACAGCAACATATGTACACATCTACATGTAAAGGAATCAGGATCAGTGTAGCTTCTCATTATCTAAATTTGTGGTTTCGGTTTGATTGACACAGTTGGAGATTGAAAATTTGAGACTGCGGAATGAGCAGCTGAGGCTGCAGAATAAGAATATACTGCTGAAAAACCGAAAACTTCAATTAGAAATTGAGAAATTGGAGAATGCCATATAAAGTGTACGAGTCATTAAATGTTGTATATGTCGTATTTAGTATGTGTAGTAAATAGTCTGTGAACTAATACTTGTAGGAAACAGTTCGTTCATGATGGAGGCCACAATCTCAAATGAACTCATATACAATAAAATAACAACAACAGACAAAGTTACCACTCTTGCATTTGTGAAGGAACTGCATATATGTGGAGATGAGGAACGCCCATCAGATAGAGCTTTTGTGCATGCCATCGAAAAAGTTAAAGCAGAGAGGCTAACACTGCTGAAAGGTGTGAAGAGGAAGGGTGGACAGGAGCGCCTGGATGATTTTATGGCTAGTTCTTTTAAATTTCCTAAGAAGACTGCAAGAGAGAATAAACAGCCAGAGTTAGCAGCGAAACCCTCTCATGCAGGGCACGTAGAAGTTGCCTATGAGCTGGCAGAGGAACTACAGGCAACTAAAGAGAAAATGAAATACTTAACAGCCACAACCTCCAAAGCAACCCTGAAGACGAAAAAACTTGATGAAAAAAACATACAGTATCAGAAGGAATTAAAGAGGACTTCTGAGAGAGAGTCATACTACAGAGCCAAACAGCTTACTTTTGAGGAGAAAGAAAAGATTTGGCAGCAACAAATAACAGATTTCCAAGAGGAGGTAAACCAACTTCAGGCCAAAATTGAAAGGCAGAAGAACCTGATCTCTGAGCTAGAAGTATCAATTGACTGGCTTGAAACCATGGCGAAAGACAGAGAAGATGATGTTTTTACAACATATCAGGAGGACCGGCGGAGATACACGGACAAGCTGAAGTTGTGTGTGTTTGACTTGCTAAGCCACAATGTACCTGCTGTAAGAATCGCTCCTGTTATAAACACAGTTTTGAAAATGGTCGGCTTGAGTGCTAACAAACTTCCAGCCAGGACAACAGTGCTTGATATGAACATGCAAAGGTTATTGCTTGCACAAAAGCATTTGGCAGAGGAATTTGCACCAAAGAAAGATACAACCCTCCTCACAGATGAGACTTCGAAATTTGGTCGACGTTATATGGGATATGAAGCCTCGGACACCGAAGGTGGACTTTGGGTCCTTGGCTTGAGGGAAATAGAAACGAAATCTGCACAAAACACTCTGAAAGTACTCAAGGAGTTGCTGAGTGACCTCAATGATAGGGTCCATACTACTGATAATGAGGTTTCTCGTAACATTATTGCCCATATATCAGCTACGATGTCGGACAGAGCTGCCACCGAATGCAAATTTAACACTCTTCTTGAAGAATATAGGAAGGACATCCTGCCTCTGGTAGATGCGCAGTATGATCAGCTATCAAGAGAAGACAGAGCTGCCGTGGATAACATCAGCAATTTCTTCTGTGGTCTTCATTCCCTTGTCAACTTTGCAACTACTGCACAGTCTACATTGGTTGAAGTTGAGAAAGGCATATTTGGTACACCAGGGCCAATCCTTGACAGGTCATTTCAAAAAGCTACGGAACCAGGAGCGTGCAGGCTAGTGAGGACAGCCTGTAAGGCATTTGCGTCTGGCGCGGATGAAAAATCTGGTTGCTTTGGGGAATTTAATATTCAAGTAGCGCACTTTGTTAAAGAAAAAGGCTTTCACACTTTACCTCTAACACCATTCCGGGGCTCCTGTTTCAATATCTTGTTTGCAAATGCGGCTGCTGTGTACTTCCTGCATGAAGAAATGATAAAGTTCCTAGACCAGTGTGGAGCCAAAAATGCCCTGCTCAAGTCTGTCTTGCATGACCTAAAGACACCTGAGTATATTGGGGGATTGAAGGCACTAGGGCTTGTCAGCAAATTTGTGACATGCCCCCTATGGTCAGTATTGGAGGATAAATCAGTTCATGTGCTAAAAATGAACGAGTATTACCTCAAACTCAAGAGCTTCTTTGCTGATGTGGCACAGTCAGACGAAAATTTAAGAAAGTTCATGGAGGGAAAGTTACTACTCTTTGGAGAAGAAACTAAAGTCCACAAAGATGCAATTCTGGAATCATTAACAATGGAGTCAGAAGTTGATCCATTGGTCCAAAATGCATTGGGAGTGATGTTCGCTGGTTTTCACACACTATGTGAGCATTTGTTCAGAGATCATCTCCCAGGAGGCACTTTCGACAAGCCAGACAAAGCTCTAATTGAGCGGACCAAATCTGCTCCGAAGACTAGTAAATTTGCAGAGAGTGTATTTGGCATGCTCGACCAGCTCATGCGCTCAAAACCCAACATATCAACGATCTCATCTGAAGCTTAAATCATGTATGCATCAAACAAAACTAGTCAGTGGATCAATGCTAAGTCAGAAGACGACAAGTCTGCCCTTCTGAAAGAATCAAGTTCTCAAGTCAAGGTTCTGAGAAAATGTTTCAAAGCAAGAATAGAGGACATACGAAAGAAGAGAAAGGAGACAATTGAGGCACGGATAAAGAAGGTGGAGGATGCGAAAGCAAAGAAACTACAACAGCAGGAGGCCTACACAACTGGTATAATCCATCATGGCCTTTGGCAAACAGAGCATGAAGTGGAAAATAGTATCATGTCATACACAACTAATGCTGAGAAGAAAGAGTCAATAAAGGCCCAGTTAAATTTCAGGAAACATGTTTTAAATCAGATACCAGCAAACAAAGAGCTGCTATGTTTTTCTAAAACTGTTGTGATTGGTACAAAGAAGAAGCCACAACTGTTCACCGTGGAAGAACTGACTGCCAACTTGAAAGCTCTTGTCAGAGAAGCTGCTGTAAGAGCAGAGGGCAAGGACATACAAAGACACACACTGACTGGGAAAAGAGTGCGTCATCGATTTGTAAAGGACACTGGTGATGAAGCTGTTGTGCAGTGGTATCATGCTAAAGTCATATCACAGGTACCACCTAACACATAGAATGCATATCCTTATGTTATTTCATGCATTTCTTTCATAACGTATTATAATAATTTATTATAATTGAATATTTTCAATAATGCATTGATGCCAGGTGTATTAAACAATTTTGCTTATTACCTTCACTTATGTTCTAATATCATTATTTACATACAAAAAATCCTAGATCTCCTGATTTTTGTATCACAGGTGCCAGGCTTCTCTGAATGGTTTAACGTCGTATATGATCAAGACAAACACACAGTATACACCTACAAGCTGCAGGAGGATGTAGAACGAGGGGATCTGCAGATACTTGTAGAATACTAATATCAGGTATATCATTATTCGACATTTTTTTCCTTAATAATACTACTAATTAATATTATTGGTACTCACTATTAATTTACTATTTGCCGGTAATGAATTTCATCACTATTAAAATTATGTAGCATTTGACTAACTACACATAAAAGTAAGTTTTATTGGTACCTTGCATCACAAAACTATATCTAGTCTGAAAGCTATTCGAACAGTTGTTTCCGACGCAAATCATACCAGGATCTAACATTGTTACGTTTTGAGGCCTGATTAATGCAAGAATTAATTATTTTTATCACTTAATTATTACTGAAATATATCTCCTTGAACCTGCTCAATGTTTCACATCAGTGCACTATGCAAAAAAAAAATTAGTGGCGAGAAACAACTGATCGAATAGCTTTAAATATTTGTTACTTTATGCTTCATTATGTTTTTGGCCTATAAGACATATCTTTTGTACAATTAGATGTAAATTGTCTATAATTGTACAGACTAACACAGCAAATATTTATTTCATCTCATGTACAGAATGTAAATAAGTTAATCAATAATAAGTGTTGCTTCTATTAGACTACATATGTATAATTTAGCATGGTGGAAAGATTTATCCAAAATATGGCAGAAAACTGACATTTAACAAAAAGTTAGTTTTTCATGTCATTCTTTTTCGGTAAAAGATAGCCCTGATACATGGCTGCTCATACGGTGATACGCGCTGGTACCCGACGCGTACCAGCGCGTATGAGAGTCATGTATCAGGGCTAGGTAAAAGATAGCCTGAATGTTCAGACGTTACAGTCTTGACACTTGTTCTTGTGACTGTAACGTCTGAACTCATCGCGTAGAATTGCTGTTCGGCCGCAAATTTTTGCCTTTAGCACAAATACTCACATGAATCCAAAAAAATTGATATCCTAAACTTGTTCTATGGTAACTTCTTTAGTTCCGTGAGATATGGATTCGTGCCAACTCGTCGCCAATTTTGTATAAACGACAACTTTTAATTCTGTCACAAAAGTGTTTTGCCGCTCGCCGCCATGTTGATGTGTCATTCATACCCTCAGCGCCGCTAGTGAGCGATTTGATTTGATTTGATTTGATTGGGGCTTAACGGCACTTTCAGCCTGGAAGGCTATATCGTGCCATACTGGTCAATATTAGTCAATATTAAAACCCTGAAAATCAATACATGTGTTAAGAATAAAACCATGAATGCAGTCTTTGTGGAATCGATTAATATTTTAATAAAACCCTGAACATATCAAATAAAATGATTGAGTAGTTTGTCTTAAAACCATGAAAGTGAAGAATGGCGAAACGGTAAAGTCAAAAATTGTCAGAATATAAGACCATGAGTTGGTTTTTAAAACCAAGCCCCCGAGATTAATAATTACAGCAAAATGCACTGTTTGGCAGCAAACGCTGAATATATCATATGCATTTGACTAGATTTATTGTAGATAAATGATCTAAAATCTTTTGCTCTGTTTGGCTGTAAACGTTGACTAGATATATCATATGCACTTGACTAGATTTATTGCAGATAAATAATCTAAAATCTTTTGCTGTGGTATATTATTAAATAGGTCTTTTATAGTTTCTGCTCTGTAATATTGATCCCTAGTTTGTTGAAAGTCAACACACCTCAACAGAATGTGCTCCACAGTCAGGGGTTCCTGACAGGGAACACATTCGGGAGGTGGTTCTCCTTTGAGGAGGTAGCAATGGGTAAGGTACGTATGTCCAATTCGGAGTCTTTGAATGACAACGTCCCTCCGCCTACCGCGGATTCTTGGCCGTTTGGTACCCACAGTAGGCTGAAGCCGTTGCAATTTGTTGGAGGATTGCTCGTCCCAGGACGACTGCCAATGTTTAGTAATTTCGTTTTGGATGTACGGCTTCAAGTCCGAGTATGGAAACTGGACTGGAAGGACGTCGTCATTTAGAGCTTCTTTGGCGGCAGCGTCTGCTAGACTGTTGCCCTCTATGCCTATGTGGCTAGGGATCCAGCAGAACACTACCGCCTTTCCATTGCATATTAAATCATGACATTTTATAAGTATATCTTGTATTAAGGGATTTTCATATTTCCGATATTTTATGGCTTGTATACAGGATAATGAATCTGAGTATATGATAAAGTTGTCATGAAGTGATTGTTCTGCATATTCAAGTGCCATCATTAGAGCCACCGCTTCCGCGGTGTATATCGAGCATTGGTCTGGGAGGCGGTTGCTGCACTGGTGTTCACCAGCCACAGCTGCAGCGCCCACCCTGTGGGAGTCTTTTGAGCCATCGGTATATATAGAGAAATGGTTCGGGTGTTGATTGTGAATATTATGTTTAAGTTCTATAAATTGTGATGGGTCTGTGTCAGATTTGTTGTAAGTTGTTAGTTCTAACAGAACTTTTGGAGATTCCATTTCCCATGGTGGGATTTCTGGGAGGTGCCAGGTTCGTATATCGTTGAAATTGATATTGTATCTTGTCAAAAGGTTATTGACTCGAATTCCAAAGGTGGGTATTGTCTTTGGTTTGTTTTCAAATAGTGTTGTAAACTTTGGGTGGAATACGTCTTCAAAGGTAGGATTATTGGGATTCGTTTTGAGCTTAAGTGCGTATTGTAGTGCTAATTTATCTCTACGGTAGTATAGAGATGGCTCAGCAGACTCCACGTACAGGCTTTCCGCAGGAGATGTGCGGAAAGCTCCCAGACATAAACGAAGTGCTTGGTTGTGCACAGGGTCCAGCATCTGCAAATATGATTTGCGTGCTGATCCGTAAATCATCGACCCATAATCCAGCCGTGACCGTATCAGGGCTCTGTAGATATTTAATAATGTCTCTCTTTCTGTTCCCCATTCTGTGTTAGATAGCACTTTAATTATATTAAGTGCTTTGGTACATTTCTGTTTTAATTGTTTGATATGGGGTATAAAAGTCAGTTTTTTATCGAATAAAAGGCCGAGAAATTTTGTTTCTGGCACAACTGGTATTTGATCCCCATTCATTTTAAGTTCAGGTTCCGGATGGAGTTTCCGGAGTTGACAGAAGTGCATACACACTGTTTTAGTTTTTGAAAATTTAAATCCGTTCTCATCGCACCATTGTTGTAACTTATTGAGGTTCATTTGTAGTTGCCTTTCTATTGTGTGCATATGTTTGGACCTGAAACAGGCCAAAAAATCATCAACAAATAGAGAAGGATCTATGTTGTTAGTGAGACATTTTATGATGCTGTTGATTTTAATACTAAAAAGGGTTACAGATAGGATACTGCCTTGGGGAACCCCCATCTCCTGATCGTATACTTCGGAGAGGGTAGTTCCGACCCTTGTCTGAAATAGACGTCTGTTTAGGAATTCTTGAATAAAATTTGGCATATGACCTCTGAGTCCCATATCATGGAGGTCTTTTAAAATACCATATTTCCATGTGGTGTCATATGCCTTTTCAAGGTCAAAGAATACTGCCACCACGTGTTCTTTTTTGATGAATGCCTCGCGTATATAGGTCTCCAATCGTATTAAATTATCGGTGGTATTTCTGTTTTGTCGAAAGCCACTCTGGAACTTAGTGATGATATTATTTGTTTCCAGAAAATATGTAAGGCGGTTATTTATCATCTTTTCTAGTGTTTTACATATACAGCTTGTAAGAGCTATTGGTCGGTAAGAAGAAGGATTGGTGTGATCCTTCCCAGGCTTAGGGATAGGAATGACTATCGCTTTTTTCCACGATGGGGGTATTTGCCCGGTTTGCCAAATGAAGTTGAATATGTCGAGAAGAAGTTCCAAGGATGTATCGGGTAGTTGTTTCAGGAATTTGTATGGGATATTGTCTGGCCCTGGAGAAGTGTTGTTAGTTTTCCTCAGGGCAGACTGGAGTTCCTCTATGGAGAAGAGGCTATTGTAATATTCATCATTTTTGGATTTGAAATTGGGTTTTTTCCTCTCACTAACCGCCTTGTATCTTTGGAATTTAGCCGTGTAATTTTTGGAGGAAGAATTTGTTGCAAAGGCTTTCGACAAGGTATTGGCTATTTGCACTGGTTCGGTGAGGGTTGTGTTTTCATGAATCAGGTGGTTTATGCTGTTATTTGCTTTTTTCCCACTGATCTTCTGTATGGCTCGCCACGTTTTCTTAGTGGTTGTTTTATTTCCAAGTTTGGAGACATAGTTTCTCCAGGATTCCCTTTTTGTTGTTCGTATTGTGCGGCGGGTCTGTGCTCGCACTTGTTTATATTTGAGGATATTTCCTGGAGTAGGATGTATTTGGAGTTCTCGCTGAGCCTGTTTTCGTTGTTGTACGGCCTCACGGCATTCATCGTTAAACCATGGCTTCTTTTGTATTTTGAGATTGGTCGAGGTTT
The DNA here is from genome assembly GCA_964019135.1 of Arenicola marina. Classification (NCBI taxonomy): domain Eukaryota; kingdom Metazoa; phylum Annelida; class Polychaeta; family Arenicolidae; genus Arenicola; species Arenicola marina. The sequence continues at coordinate 70,570 of CAXHSH010000451.1, forward strand.
TGGGAATGGTGTCTTCAGCTATTTTATGAAGTATTTCGCTGAAGAGGGCTATTGGGTCTGGTATACCTTGAAAGTTGGCTGTTGTGAGTTTTTCAAAGCACATTTTTTTAAAAGCAGTCCAGTCAGCCTTATTTAGCTTCCAGTGAGCAATATTTTCATCTGGAGCGGGAAATTGGCTAGTAAGAAGGATAGGGAAGTGGTCACTGCCGTGAAGATCATCTTCCACTTTCCAGTTGAAATCAAGGCATAGACTGGGATGGGCTATAGTTAGGTCTATAGCCGTTTTGGCACCATTCCCAGGGTGTATATAAGTTATCGAGCCATCGTTGAGCAGAACGGTATTGTTTTTTAAGATAAAGTCCTCTAGCAGGCGGCCCTTGGGTTGTATGTCTTTACAACCCCATATCGTATGATGGGCATTGAAATCTCCAAGAAGTATATACGGCGCAGGAAGTTGTTTTATTATATTTTCTAGTTCTAGTCGTGTTGGACGTAAATTAGGTGGAATATAGATAGAGCACAGGGTTATGGTTTTGTGTAATGTTATTCGTATGGCCATAGCTTGTAGGTTGGTCTGCAAGGGTATTTGGCTGTGTGGAGTTTTCTCCTTTATAAGGATACTAACTCCGCCTGTGATTTTATCTCCCGTATTAAGTCCTAGATTATCATATGATGTATATCCACTAATTGTTATATCGCCTTGGTTTTTGATGAATGTTTCTTGGAGACAAAACGCTATGGGGTTGTGGTCCTGCTTTAGCAAGAGGATTTCATCCCGATTGGCTCTCATACCTCGACAATTTCATTGTATAATGGAAGCCATGGTCTACGATATGGGTGGCGTATCTGCCTTGTGTTTTCTTTTGTCCCTTCCCCTTTCTTGTGGGTCTGTCTCCATTTCCTCATCGTCCTCCTCCTCTAGTTGCGAGTATTTGTTATGTACTTTGATGGGATCCGTTGATCCCTTGGGTGGTCGGTTTAGTTTTGCTGGTTTCGATTTGTTCAGTTTGTGGGTGGTGGGTTTTGGAGTGGATTTTGTAGGAGGTTTCTTTGCAGGTGTCTTTGTTTGAATTTCTATCATGGGCTCTGTCTGGCTGGATGTTCCTGTCTCCTCTGGGGTTTCTGTTGTAATTGTGAATTCTGCATCTGGTGGCCAAGAATAAACAGTGTTTATCCCTATGGAAACCATGTTTGGTTTTGGTGTTGTTTCATTGGATTTGGTTTGGGTCGAGCCCGTCACTTCAGCGAATGTTTTGTTTCCAGTTACATTTGTAGTTTTACTTTCTATTATTTTTCTCGCTTCGGGATAGGATATGGAGTTTTTAGTTTTTATTGTCTGTACCTCTTTTTCTTTTTGCCACATTGGACACTGTTTTGAGTATGCGTAGTGACTGCCTTTGCAGTTTACGCAGTGACTCGGTTTGCTGCAGGAGGTGTCTTCATGGCCCTCGTCGCCACAGCGAGCACAGGTGACTTGCCTCCTGCAGTTGTTCTTTCCGTGGCCGAAGCGTTGGCATTGGAAACAGCGTAGTGGGTTTGGTATATAGATGTCGACTGGTACACGAAGGTATCCAGCTTTTATTGTTGTAGGAGGGATGTGGGATGCAAATGTGAGAATTATAGTATTTGTTGGAATTCTTTCTCCATTTTTCGTGATTGATATCCGTTTGGCCTCCATGACATGCTGTGAGGCCAACTCGGTAACTATCTCTGTGTCAGAACACATTTGTAGGTCTCTGCACCGGATGACACCTCGGCTATTGTTGAGGGTACGGTGAGGAGTTATTGTAACTGGGATATGGAGGAGGGTCGTGGCTCGGAGGAGGTTGTCAGCATGACTCTTCCGTGTGACCTCGATGAGGAGGTCACCGGAGCGGAGTCGTTTGACATCTTTTGGTTCTCCGGCCAGACTTTGGATGGCCTTATCCAGTGCAAATGGTGACAATTTCGAAAGAGGTAAATCTGGATTTGTGGCGTGTGCCATCAAAAATCTTGAAAAATTGTCGTTTTGTTGATTTGGTTCATGTGTAGGAGAGCTTGTTCGAAGTTTCTTATTGGATCGTTCTTCTCGTGCTTTTGTTTCGGCAGGTGTGGGGTTTTTTTCTTGGGTACTCATGTTGGGTTTAAATATTTCACCGTCCGTGGTCCCCACCCACCTCGGAGCCCTCTCGGGACACTGATTCGGTGCGGTACTCCAGCACCCAGTGCCAAGGATACACAGACGGTATACTCGCATAACAAATACTTATTCTTCTGTTGGAAAAAAAGAGGTATTTGCCACTTGATTAGCCCAAGCCACCGTCCTAACAGGATCTTGTTCAGAGCAACTGAAATATGAGGTGTCTCAAAAGACTCATTGCATACGGTTGTATGAATAATAGGGTGAAAATGTTCTTGATATGATGTTGTTGAACAAGAATCCTTGGACTTGTCGTGACGAGCCGATTGATCAGACCGGGCCAAATCTGACCTCCCGTCTAGGAGAAATAAGGGTCAAACTGGTATCTTGCAGAAACAGAGTTTCCACTCAACCAGCAGAGTCCCGTCTTCCTCCGACACGGGTTGCGAACCACGGCATACGGTTCGCCTCCATTTAGTCGCCTCTTACGACATGCAGATGTTAAACATGGAGGTGCATCGGGCCTATTCTACTTTCCCCCGAACCCGCAGGGGGCCTAGTGAGCGACAGCGGAGTTATAATTCTAGAGGTCATCGTACGCTAATCTCTCTACTCGGTCGTTCAAAAATTGCCATTACAATGTCTTTCACGATCATTTCTCGGACACATTTAACCACGATTTCCATTTAGGGGTACCAAAGTCTTTCACAACACGTTCCTTTGTCGGCACGATTTTGTACAAAACCGCTTGAATAATGTATTATTTATTTAGCTATGGTTTCTTTTATATATATATATATATATATATATATTAATATATGTATATTTTTGTAAAATCACAGCTATTATTTTTGTTGTCATGGTAACGGCTCAACGTGCATGCTAGAAAACAGCGTAGTCTTCACTAGGAGGTCTACACGTGGTCTTTACACATGTCTGGGAAAGTAGCGTGGTCTTCCATGTAACATGTCTGAGAAAGTGTGCGTCGTCTGCTCAGACGAGTTTGAGAGACAGGCTACTGGCTACGGATTTTCTAAGTATGCAAAAGGACAATTCCCCAGTACCGTACATTTAAGAGACATAACAGAAATGTCTATTTATGAGACACTGATCGGAAGCTAATGTTGATTCCTGATTCTGCTTCCACATGCCAATGATCGTATCTGATGAAATGTTTTCTACATCTAATACACCCCGCCCAATGCAAAAACTCGATTCTAAAATCGTATAAGCTTACTATGTATATCTACGGGTATAACTATGTTGTATTTACAAATTTGTGTGTGCCACTGTGTAGTGAGTGAAAGTTGCATGTCGAGCTTTATCCGCCAAATCTAACCCCAGGCAACGTACAATAAGCAGAAAATCTATCAATTAAGAATCCTACTACTCATCGCCGTTTCGACTGTGATATGTCAAAACGTGTTTATCCGGTGACACCACAGAACTCTATCGCCGCACTGTTACTTATTACCAAGCATCGCGAAGCCCAAAAATTAATGACCTTTACCATAAACTTGAATATTTGTTTTGGCGGGAAAGAACTCTATATGTAACTTTACAAAATTGAAATGCCGTACCTTGTGTCATAGACGCAGTTCCGTCAACCCCCCCCCCCCACCCCCCACACACACAAGTGATGACACCCTTCGCCAAGCCTCCCATCCCTTGCGATCAGTCGCAGTTTCTACACAGCTTGACATTGGTTCATTAGCATTTTAATCAATTTATTTGTTTTGCCCCTTGCGCGACTGAAACCTCTCATGTGACTTTTGTCTCATTTGACAATTCGGATGCACAAGAAGACTGTTACGTGTGTCAGCTAGTGCCCGCCCATCCACCTCGCTATCCGCCCTGTGCACGTTAGATAACACCAATCCACTTAATTCACCCTCCGCTCCTACCCCTGACATTTTTACATGGGAAATCCGCGGGGAGTTTCCATAGCTCAGTTGATCAATAGGTCCCAGGTTTGACAATGCGCTCCGGGCACCTGCTCTACTGGCTTCCTCAATCTCTCATCTGTGTCAATCGTCTCGCGAGGCTCCTTGGCCGTCGTATTTCTGAAAATGGGCCCAGCCAAAACAATAATTCTATCTGCCATGTCTTTCTTCCCAAAGAGTAGAGGGTTACCCCCGAGGACATGGATCTACTCTCCCTTCCTTCTCTCACTGACGCGATATGACCAAAAGTGGTTAAAGCGTCCTGAATAACAAACCCACCAACCAATTATGCTATCAAATCCCTTGGGGGGGGGGGGGGGGGGGGAGGAGGGGCACTACCTATATTGAGGTATGTACATATGTGCCGCCCAAATGTTAGGTATATACATATTTGCCGCCAAATTGATCTTTTTTTCGCGGGCGCAAAAAGCCCCAGAAAGCTACAATTCCTATAAAATCCCATGATAAACCTCCACATAATTGGCCACGACTGTCAGTGTCTGTTTTGTTTTGATGACCACAAAAATCTCCCAACTTTCTCGCGCTCCATATACCCTCAATGTCCTGGGCAGCACACTCCCACCGCTGTAGTATTGTAGTGCCCCCCCCCCCCCCCTCGCGGGCATCGCCTCTCCCATATATACCCAATTTATCAGATACAGATTGATAATGCCACCCATATTACCATCTTGTTCATTTCAATGCGATGATACTTCTTATTCTATTTAAGTACAATCTATCAATTAAATAGCTCCAAAATGCAATTAAATATAACCAACGTTACATAGCTTTACCAATCCACTTGACATTTTTACATGTTATATCGCGCTGGCCTGTAGATCAACAGGTCCCAGCTTTGACAATGCGCTCCGGGCACCTGCTCTACTGGCTTCCTCAATCTCTCATCTGTGTCAATCGTCTCGCGAGGCTCCTTGGCCGTCGTATTTCTGAAAATGGGCCCAGCAAAAACAATAATTCTATCTGCCATGTCTTTCTTCCCAAAGAGTAGAGGGTTACCCCCGAGGACATGGATCTACTCTCCCTTCCTTCTCTCACTGACGCGATATGACCAAAAGTGGTTAAAGCGTCCTGAATAACAAACCCACCAACCAATTATGCTATCAAATCCCTTGGGGGGGGGGGGGGGGGGGGGAGGAGGGGCACTACCTATATTGAGGTATGTACATATGTGCCGCCCAAATGTTAGGTATATACATATTTGCCGCCAAATTGATCTTTTTTTCGCGGGCGCAAAAAGCCCCAGAAAGCTACAATTCCTATAAAATCCCATGATAAACCTCCACATAATTGGCCACGACTGTCAGTGTCTGTTTTGTTTTGATGACCACAAAAATCTCCCAACTTTCTCGCGCTCCATATACCCTCAATGTCCTGGGCAGCACACTCCCACCGCTGTAGTATTGTAGTGCCCCCCCCCCCCTCGCGGGCATCGCCTCTCCCATATATACCCAATTTATCAGATACAGATTGATAATGCCACCCATATTACCATCTTGTTCATTTCAATGCGATGATACTTCTTATTCTATTTAAGTACAATCTATCAATTAAATAGCTCCAAAATGCAATTAAATATAACCAACGTTACATAGCTTTACCAATCCACTTGACATTTTTACATGTTATATCGCGCTGGCCTGTAGATCAACAGGTCCCAGCTTTGACAATGCGCTCCGGGCACCTGCTCTACTGGCTTCCTCAATCTCTCATCTGTGTCAATCGTCTCGCGAGGCTCCTTGGCCGTCGTATTTCTGAAAATGGGCCCAGCAACAACAATCATTCTATCTGCTTTCTTCGCAAAGAGTAGAGGGTTACCCCCGAGGACATCGCTCTGCTCTCCCTTCCTTCTCTCATTGACGCGATATGACCAAAAGTGGTTAAAGCGTCCTGAATAACAAACCAACCAACTAATCATTCTATCAAAACACTTGGGGGGCACTACCTATATTGAGGTGTGTACATATGCCCCCCCAAATGTTAGGTATATACATATATGCCGCCCAATTGACATTTTTTGCTAGCTACAATGTCTATAAAATTCCAACTGTCAGTGTCTGTTTTGATTTCCTGCATTTTCGACCAATTTTTTTTCTCAATGACCACAAAATCTCCCGACTTTCTCTGGCTCTCGATATACCCTCAATGGCCTGAGCAGCACACTCCCACCACTATAGTAATGCAGTGCCCCCCTCGCACCCCCCTGGGCATCGCCCCTACCATATATACCCATTTTATCCCATACAAATCGATAATGCCTCCCATATTACCATTTTGTTCATTTCAATGCTATCATACTTCTTATTCTATTTAAGTACAATATATCAATGAAAAGGCTCCCAAATGCAATTAAATATAACCAATATGCCGATACCTCTTATTTTCACAATCTTGCCTCCGCTATCCCAATCCCACCTTATCCTGTCAAAGGCTAATTATCGGTTTTGCTTGTTACCTTACAGATACAAGCTACTGTCCTTGACATCGCCGTTTACTGCGCGGCGTGTCTTCCCCCAAGTCTCCCCCTCCCCAAAGAGTTTCATCTGTTTGTCTTGTTCACGGCATCTGTCTAAATCTACGGTCCGTGTCAAAAAGAACTCAAAGGCGCGACGCAGCTGGCCGGGTCCTAGACCTGCTTCCCTCAAGCGCGAATCAACGCCGGCTGGGACACCGCAAAGTGAGAAGCGTAGTGACAATAAGGCCACGCCGCAGAATCTTGACTACAAGGTAAAACCCCATGAAAGACGTTTGCCTGGCGAGGAGAAGGAGGAATCAGATGAAGAGGATGATGAAGTTCACTCTGAGATCGAAGCGAATGATAAGGAGGACCAAGAGAATGAAGAGGAGGACCAAGAGGAGGACCAAGAGAATGAAGAGGCGGACCAAGGGGAGGACCAAGAGAATGAAGAGGAGGACGAAAATGAGGAAGAGGAAGGTGGAACGGAAGATGAGGATGGAGATGAAGATGATGAGGACGGTGACGATTCTTGGGAAAGTGAAGAAGATGACAATACGGAAGAATCTGGCACAGATGGAGAACTAGATGAGGATGAAGACGATGCTGAAGATGAATTGGAACGGGTGGCAGAAGAGGCGGACGCTGGAGGCTGGCGGGCAGATCTCGCACAAGTATCTCGCTATCTGACACAGCATCAGTACAAGAAGGGCTTTCGGCTACTGTGGAGGATGTCGCGAGGTGCGAGGAAGGCAATGACAGAGGTTGTCGGTGACAACATCAAGAAGGAACTGCGGGTGTCTACTTCGCCTCGAGGGAAGCGCCTAACCCTCCTGTCCCAGCCTTTGACCCTCCAAGCCCTCAAGGAATTCTCCTGGCAGACGCTCATTGAAGAAGCCAAAGAAACCCTCCCGATCACGATGGCAACGCTGGCACACCTCGTGGCATCAGGGCAGCAGCTACGGCAAACAACCGTCGTGGGTCCGACACACCATAAGCGGTAAGTTACTCACGTATTAAAATGGTGCCTTATGAAAATGTTAACTCGAGACTACTCACCTGTTTCTATGTCTAACAACTGCTAAACGCAGTCAAGTTGTGTTATTTGTAGGGGGTAAAAAATATGATTTAAATGTTTGCGACAAACGTTGTAACAACGTTGTCCAGATGCTAACTTGGAGATGACGTCATACCAAACCTAAACGCAATGAACGTTGTGTGTTTGATGTGATTGCTGCTTCTTGGATTATACGATCAATTACTTTGCATGGACCTTACCAAATGTATGTCTCTTGGTCCAGAGCGATGACCGCTGAGGAAGCTGGCGCGGCCCACCAAAGACACCTTGGTAGTTTACTGGCCGTCGTGCTATACAAGTTTCGCCCGAAATTGTATAAGTTCATGGCGTCAGCTACCGGGGTGGAACTGTGGCGGCAAGGCTGCACACAGAAGACCTTCAAGCTACTGCAAGCCTTTGGGGTCAGCCAATCTGCCTGTGCGGCCAGAGACTGTGTGGATAGGCTGGCTGGCGACTACGACTCCGCGGCCCACGAAATGCGGCAAGCAATAGAAGTAAGTTAATGCAGTCTCATAACAACACAACATAATACGAACATGTCAGTAAAAAATATATTGTTCACACATATGAGTAGTTTAGAGTTTGGAGTTAAGATTAAGATTCTTCAGCAATTTATTCCATAATGACTTCAAGTTTCATGAAAATAACGTGCAGGTCTCCTTAACATAATAACGTCGTATATTGTATTCATACTGTAGGCAGGGCCGCAAGCCGTAAGATGACTATAGATTGGAGTTGAGATTAACGTACGTCATCAATTGATCATATAATTACTTAAAGTCACACGCAAATGACATCCGTGTTTAACACCAATAACGTCATACATTTTGTCCATATTGCAGGCACCACACGACGTCAGACGGCGCTTACACTATTTGGACGGCGAGCTGTCATACAGTCTTGGCTGGGACAATGTGCAGCTGGCCGTTCATAGGAAGCACCAGTCGCGACTCAACGGCAACCAGTTCCTCATGTGGGCCATGGCGTTCGCGGTGCAGCACCGAGTTCCCTCTCTGGGCATCGACGCCGAGGACACAGTTGACGCCGCTGACATGTCTCCTGCGGTGTTCTTGCCACAGGACGCCGATTGGCAGGTACTGCGCCAGCGATGCGTCATCATCGTCCAGAGGATACTTGTGACGTACATGGAATTCTTCAAGGACTTGGCCGAGGACGTCACGTGGCATGTCCCTCACAGGGAATCGTTGGCGATGAGTCGCAAGTCTTGTGTTGTCAATCTTGGCGTTGTGGAGGCCAACCCTGCGTCCACAGCGGGTGTCCTTGACATCATGGACAAGCTCATGGACTACGTGCCGACATTCCCTAATGGACGCGTCCACGCTCTTCCCTGTAACGGGGACCAGCTGAGCATCGAGCGGATGACGTCTGCAAAGCAAGCGCGGGTCATCTGCGAAACTCCACGTGACAGGCTGGAAGGACTGGTACCCACGCCCCAAGAGTTCCACAAGGAGGGTATACTGCTGCAAGACACCATGACCAAACTCTTTGACGGACGAAGCGCGGGAGATGCTGGCACCCTGTTCAATCTCAAGGACAGGTTCAACCACCGCTCGCTGTCAAGCCAGGTCATGGCCAACTTTCAGCATGTGTGGGACTTCTTGCGCTTCTCGACACACAGCTTCATCGTCCTCTTGGCCATGCAGCTGACCGAAATGGAGACGCTTGAGTCCGTTCCTCGCGGCTCCGCGGACGTGGACAAGGCGGCGTTCCTGGATGCAGTTGCAGAGCGGGTGGTAGAGGCCGTCTGGTGTGCGCCGCCTGCCTCCTCAGTTCGTCGGGTGACGCAGCAGTATGAGTACTGCAACTGCGGAGAAGGTATGTAAGAAACGGTCAGCTCTTAATGATAACTGTTTTAAACCGTTGTTGTATGTATCGAGGCGCATACTTAAATTTGTAGACGAGGGGGGTGGGGGCGGGGCCATTAAAAGGCCGGCCCAAAAATGTCAAATGGGTGGTGGGGGGCGGACCCGTCCCCGGCCCCCTGCATCCGTGCATGGCTAAATTCCGCCTTAGATATGAAAAGAAGCTAGAGTACTGATTTATTTCTCTTAATCGCTGTAAGTTTTGATTCTTATTTCGCACTGTAAATGACATTAAAATGTATTTTCTTATCACATGCACATCCAGACAAAGACGAACCAATGGTGCAGTGCTGTAACAGCGGCTGCCCAGGTTCCTGGCACCACTTCTCCTGTGTGGAACCTCCCATTCAGCAAGAGCCAGTGGGCGACTGGTTTTGCTCCGACACCTGCCGTACTGCAGACGGCTACATCTACTGCAGCTGTCGAAAGCGAAGGGGCCGGAGCGACATGGCTATGGTCACCTGCGCTCGGGCGGGTGAATGCCAGGGGTTTGAGCGCTACCATCGCGAGTGCCTTCTCGCCCGACCTGCGTATGATGATGGTGAGTAAACTAGATTTACCTCTGTGGGTTTTAAAGAGTGACATAATTATATATTACGGGCAAGATACAGACCTAGGCTCCAAATAATTACCTTCGCGTAAAAAAGATTTCAGTTTCTCATGGTAAGGTCAATTGCTCAAGGAACGCTCTACTTGTTTCCTCCAAGAAATACTTAAATCTGCAATGAATGAATACAAAAACGTTTTTTATGTTGAATACTCACAGGACAACCTTGGTTTTGCTGCGACGAATGCAAGTTTGAAGACCAGAGGGATGACGCGCGGAAGGAATACAGCCTGGAGGTGGCCTGGAGAGGGCTGTGCCACTTGGCCAACCGAGACATCGTCAGGGAAGGAGACGGTCCGGCGATGCTCTCCATGTGGCGTGTTCACCTCCTGCAATTCTGGCATGAGAGGCACCCGAAACATGTGATCGCTGCTCATCTGCTCCTCGCCAGTGAGTATCACTTATATGACCATTGAAGACTATGTATAATTCAAGCGCAAGGGTACATTTCAGAAGTCAATGAGTTTCATTTATCACGGGGAATTCCCGAAAAGAGTTTAACAATACCTGTTCCAAGTAACATTATTTAAAACATGATTACTGTTTCGACAGACACTGGTGGAGGACTACATCCGCGTCTCCGGGAGGAGTTGACCTGGGAGCGTGTTGCCAACCTGCATGGCGGAAGCGGGTGCAACATCGGTCTGGACCTCCTGAACGAGTTCCTCAACAATGATTTCAAAGGTAAATACACACACTTAAAGATCCACTCTTAAGACATATAATACCATCTCCATTTCCAACTTCACATCGCTTGTGTCCAAATGTGTTACAATTTCTTATTGACTTGACAGAGATGCTGAAACACTCCCGAGGCCAATACACGGAGCGACAGGTCAACCGATGTAGTCAGCTTGGTGGCGAGTTTGGCAAGTTGTTTGATGAAACCGTCGCCCGCAGCTTTGACGTCAGTCTGCAGCGTCGCCCTCCTTCCCGTACAGAGGCTTTCTGCGACGATGTCCCAGTCGCTGTGCGCGAGCTGATGCCAGAGGCACTGTTCGCTTACCTCCCAATCCCAGAGCGTTGTCATCGGGCCTTCCCTGACTTCCAGCGAAGTACAGATCTACGTGACCCAGCACGACTTGGACAACGCCTGACAGAGCTGTCCAGAGAATACGATTTCTGGAACCGGAGAAGAATTAGATTGGAGGCGAGACTTGCGCGACCCAACTGACACCGCTAGTGTCGCCCTGCTCGGGGTATGCCAGCCTCGCCTGCTCGGGGTATGCCAGCCTCGCCTGCTCGGGGTATGCCAGCCTCGCCTTCTCGGGGTGTGCCAGCCTCGCCTGCTCGGGGTGTGCCAGCCTCGCCTGCTCGGGGTGTACCAGCCTCGCCTGCTCGGGGTATGCCAGCCTCGCCTTCTCGGGGTGTGCCAGCCTCGCCTGCTCGGGGTGTGCCAGCCTCGCCTGCTCGGGGTGTACCAGCCTCGCCTGCTCGGGGTGTACCAGCCTCGTCTGCTCGGGATGTACCAGCCACAGCGTCGCCACATGCCAGACTCAGCCTCGCCTGCCCGGGGTGCGACAGTCTCCAGCGTCACCAGCCTCCAGCCTTGCCAGCTTGGGGTGAGTCCAGCCTCGCCTGCCCAGGGTGTGTCAGTCTCCAGCCTCGCCTGCTCGGGGTGTACCAGCCTCGCCTGCTCGGGGTATGCCAGCCTCCCCTGCTCGGGGTGTACCAGCCTCGTCTGCTCGGGATGTACCAGCCACAGCCTCGCCACATGCCAGACTCAGCCTCACCAGCTCGGGGTGTGCCAGCCTCGCCAGCCCGGGGTGTGCCAGCCTCCAGCGTCGCCAGCCTCCAGCCTTGCCAACTTGGGGTGAGTCCTGCCTCGCCTGCCCGGGGTGTACCAGACTCCAGCGTCGCCAGCCTCCAGCCTTGCCAGCTTGGGGTGAGTCCTGCCTCGCCTGCCCGGGGTGTGCCAGCCTCCAGCGTCGCCAGCCTCCAGCCTTGCCAGCTTGGGGTGAGTCCTGCCTCGTCTGCCCGGGGTGTACCAGACTCCAGCGTCACCAGCCTCCAGCCTTGCCAGCTTGGGGTGAGTCCAGCCTCGCCTGCCCAGGGTGTGTCAGTCTCCAGCCTCGCCAGCTCGGGGTGTACCAGCCTCCAGCGTCACCAGCCTCCAGCCTTTCCAGCTTGGGGTGAGTCCTGCCTCGTCTGCCCGGGGTGTACCAGACTCCAGCGTCACCAGCCTCCAGCCTTGCCAGCTTGGGGTGAGTCCAGCCTCTCCTGCCCGGGGTGCGACAGTCTCCAGCGTCGCCAGCCTCCAGCCTTGCCAGCTTGGGGTGAGTCCTGCCTCGCCTGCCCAGGGTGTGTCAGTCTCCAGCCTCGCCAGCTCGGGGTGTACCAGCCTCCAGCGTCACCAGCCTCCAGCCTTGCCAGCTTGGGGTGAGTCCAGCCTCGCCTGCCCAGGGTGTGTCAGTCTCCAGCCTCGCCAGCTCGGGGTGTACCAGCCTCGCCTGCTCGGGGTATGCCAGCCTCGCCTGCTCGGGGTGTGCCAGCCTCGCCTGCTCGGGGTATGCCAGCCTCGCCTGCTCGGGGTATGCCAGCCTCGCCTTCTCGGGGTGTGCCAGCCTCGCCTGCCCGGGGTGTACCAGACTCCAGCGTCGCCAGCCTCCAGCCTTGCCAGCTTGGGGTGAGTCCTGCCTCGCCTGCCCGGGGTGTGCCAGCCTCCAGCGTCGCCAGCCTCCAGCCTTGCCAGCTTGGGGTGAGTCCTGCCTCCAACGTCACCAGCCTCCAGCCTTGCCAGCTTGGGGTGAGTCCTGCCTCGCCTGCCCGGGGTGTGCCAGCCTCCAGCGTCGCCAGCCTCCAGCCTTGCCAGCTTGGGGTGAGTCCTGCCTCGTCTGCCCGGGGTGTGCCAGACTCCAGCGTCGCCAGCCTCCAGCCTCGCCAGATCGGGGTGTACCAGCCTCCAGCGTCACCAGCCTCCAGCCTTGCCAGCTTGGGGTGAGTCCTGCCTCGTCTGCCCAGGGTGTACCAGACTCCAGCGTCACCAGCCTCCAGCCTTGCCAGCTTGGGGTGAGTCCAGCCTCGCCTGCCCGGGGTGTACCAGAGTCCAGCGTCACCAGCCTCCAGCCTTGCCAGCTTGGGGTGTCCTGCCTCGCCTGCCCGGGGTGTACCAGACTCCAGCGTCGCCAGCCTCCAGCCTTGCCAGCTTGGGGTGTCCTGCCTCGTCTGCCCGGGGTGTACCAGCCTCCAGCGTCACCAGCCTCCAGCCTTGCCAGCTTGGGGTGAGTCCAGCCTCGCCTGCCCAGGGTGTGTCAGTCTCCAGCCTCGCCTGCCCGGGGTGTGCCAGCCTCCAGCGTCGCCAGCCTCCAGCCTTGCCAGCTTGGGGTGAGTCCTGCCTCGTCTGCCCGGGGTGTACCAGACTCCAGCGTCACCAGCCTCCAGCCTTGCCAGCTTGGGGTGAGTCCAGCCTCGCCTGCCCAGGGTGTGTCAGTCTCCAGCCTCGCCTGCTCGGGGTATGCCAGCCTCGCCTTCTCGGGGTGTGCCAGCCTCGCCTGCTCGGGGTGTGCCAGCCTCGCCTGCTCGGGGTGTACCAGCCTCGCCTGCTCGGGGTATGCCAGCCTCGCCTTCTCGGGGTGTGCCAGCCTCGCCTGCTCGGGGTATGCCAGCCTCGCCTGCTCGGGGTATGCCAGCCTCGCCTGCTCGGGGTATGCCAGCCTCGCCTTCTCGGGGTGTGCCAGCCTCGCCTGCTCGGGGTGTGCCAGCCTCGCCTGCTCGGGGTGTACCAGCCTCGCCTGCTCGGGGTATGCCAGCCTCGCCTTCTCGGGGTGTGCCAGCCTCGCCTGCTCGGGGTGTGCCAGCCTCGCCTGCTCGGGGTGTACCAGCCTCGCCTGCTCGGGGTGTACCAGCCTCGTCTGCTCGGGATGTACCAGCCACAGCGTCGCCACATGCCAGACACAGCCTCGCCTGCCCGGGGTGCGACAGTCTCCAGCGTCACCAGCCTCCAGCCTTGCCAGCTTGGGGTGAGTCCAGCCTCGCCTGCCCAGGGTGTGTCAGTCTCCAGCCTCGCCTGCTCGGGGTGTACCAGCCTCGCCTGCTCGGGGTATGCCAGCCTCCCCTGCTCGGGGTGTACCAGCCTCGTCTGCTCGGGATGTACCAGCCACAGCCTCGCCACATGCCAGACTCAGCCTCACCAGCTCGGGGTGTGCCAGCCTCGCCAGCCCGGGGTGTGCCAGCCTCCAGCGTCGCCAGCCTCCAGCCTTGCCAACTTGGGGTGAGTCCTGCCTCGCCTGCCCGGGGTGTACCAGACTCCAGCGTCGCCAGCCTCCAGCCTTGCCAGCTTGGGGTGAGTCCTGCCTCGCCTGCCCGGGGTGTGCCAGCCTCCAGCGTCGCCAGCCTCCAGCCTTGCCAGCTTGGGGTGAGTCCTGCCTCGTCTGCCCGGGGTGTACCAGACTCCAGCGTCACCAGCCTCCAGCCTTGCCAGCTTGGGGTGAGTCCAGCCTCGCCTGCCCAGGGTGTGTCAGTCTCCAGCCTCGCCAGCTCGGGGTGTACCAGCCTCCAGCGTCACCAGCCTCCAGCCTTTCCAGCTTGGGGTGAGTCCTGCCTCGTCTGCCCGGGGTGTACCAGACTCCAGCGTCACCAGCCTCCAGCCTTGCCAGCTTGGGGTGAGTCCAGCCTCTCCTGCCCGGGGTGCGACAGTCTCCAGCGTCGCCAGCCTCCAGCCTTGCCAGCTTGGGGTGAGTCCTGCCTCGCCTGCCCAGGGTGTGTCAGTCTCCAGCCTCGCCAGCTCGGGGTGTACCAGCCTCCAGCGTCACCAGCCTCCAGCCTTGCCAGCTTGGGGTGAGTCCAGCCTCGCCTGCCCAGGGTGTGTCAGTCTCCAGCCTCGCCAGCTCGGGGTGTACCAGCCTCGCCTGCTCGGGGTATGCCAGCCTCGCCTGCTCGGGGTGTGCCAGCCTCGCCTGCTCGGGGTATGCCAGCCTCGCCTGCTCGGGGTATGCCAGCCTCGCCTTCTCGGGGTGTGCCAGCCTCGCCTGCCCGGGGTGTACCAGACTCCAGCGTCGCCAGCCTCCAGCCTTGCCAGCTTGGGGTGAGTCCTGCCTCGCCTGCCCGGGGTGTGCCAGCCTCCAGCGTCGCCAGCCTCCAGCCTTGCCAGCTTGGGGTGAGTCCTGCCTCCAACGTCACCAGCCTCCAGCCTTGCCAGCTTGGGGTGAGTCCTGCCTCGCCTGCCCGGGGTGTGCCAGCCTCCAGCGTCGCCAGCCTCCAGCCTTGCCAGCTTGGGGTGAGTCCTGCCTCGTCTGCCCGGGGTGTGCCAGACTCCAGCGTCGCCAGCCTCCAGCCTCGCCAGATCGGGGTGTACCAGCCTCCAGCGTCACCAGCCTCCAGCCTTGCCAGCTTGGGGTGAGTCCTGCCTCGTCTGCCCAGGGTGTACCAGACTCCAGCGTCACCAGCCTCCAGCCTTGCCAGCTTGGGGTGAGTCCAGCCTCGCCTGCCCGGGGTGTACCAGAGTCCAGCGTCACCAGCCTCCAGCCTTGCCAGCTTGGGGTGTCCTGCCTCGCCTGCCCGGGGTGTACCAGACTCCAGCGTCGCCAGCCTCCAGCCTTGCCAGCTTGGGGTGTCCTGCCTCGTCTGCCCGGGGTGTACCAGCCTCCAGCGTCACCAGCCTCCAGCCTTGCCAGCTTGGGGTGAGTCCAGCCTCGCCTGCCCAGGGTGTGTCAGTCTCCAGCCTCGCCTGCCCGGGGTGTGCCAGCCTCCAGCGTCGCCAGCCTCCAGCCTTGCCAGCTTGGGGTGAGTCCTGCCTCGTCTGCCCGGGGTGTACCAGACTCCAGCGTCACCAGCCTCCAGCCTTGCCAGCTTGGGGTGAGTCCAGCCTCGCCTGCCCAGGGTGTGTCAGTCTCCAGCCTCGCCTGCTCGGGGTATGCCAGCCTCGCCTTCTCGGGGTGTGCCAGCCTCGCCTGCTCGGGGTGTGCCAGCCTCGCCTGCTCGGGGTGTACCAGCCTCGCCTGCTCGGGGTATGCCAGCCTCGCCTTCTCGGGGTGTGCCAGCCTCGCCTGCTCGGGGTGTGCCAGCCTCGCCGGCTCGGGGTGTACCAGCCTCGCCTGCTCGGGGTGTACCAGCCTCGTCTGCTCGGGATGTACCAGCCACAGCCTCGCCACATGCCAGACTCAGCCTCGCCTGCCCGGGGTGCGACAGTCTCCAGCGTCACCAGCCTCCAGCCTTGCCAGCTTGGGGTGAGTCCAGCCTCGCCTGCCCAGGGTGTGTCAGTCTCCAGCCTCGCCTGCTCGGGGTGTACCAGCCTCGCCTGCTCGGGGTATGCCAGCCTCCCCTGCTCGGGGTGTACCAGCCTCGTCTGCTCGGGATGTACCAGCCACAGCCTCGCCACATGCCAGACTCAGCCTCACCAGCTCGGGGTGTGCCAGCCTCGCCAGCCCGGGGTGTGCCAGCCTCCAGCGTCGCCAGCCTCCAGCCTTGCCAACTTGGGGTGAGTCCTGCCTCGCCTGCCCGGGGTGTACCAGACTCCAGCGTCACCAGCCTCCAGCCTTTCCAGCTTGGGGTGAGTCCTGCCTCGTCTGCCCGGGGTGTACCAGACTCCAGCGTCACCAGCCTCCAGCCTTGCCAGCTTGGGGTGAGTCCTGCCTCGTCTGCTCGGGATGTACCAGCCACAGCCTCGCCACATGCCAGACTCAGCCTCACCAGCTCGGGGTGTGCCAGCCTCGCCAGCCCGGGGTGTGCCAGCCTCCAGCGTCGCCAGCCTCCAGCCTTGCCAACTTGGGGTGAGTCCTGCCTCGCCTGCCCGGGGTGTACCAGACTCCAGCGTCGCCAGCCTCCAGCCTTGCCAGCTTGGGGTGAGTCCTGCCTCGCCTGCCCGGGGTGTGCCAGCCTCCAGCGTCGCCAGCCTCCAGCCTTGCCAGCTTGGGGTGAGTCCTGCCTCGTCTGCCCGGGGTGTACCAGACTCCAGCGTCACCAGCCTCCAGCCTTGCCAGCTTGGGGTGAGTCCAGCCTCGCCTGCCCAGGGTGTGTCAGTCTCCAGCCTCGCCAGCTCGGGGTGTACCAGCCTCCAGCGTCACCAGCCTCCAGCCTTTCCAGCTTGGGGTGAGTCCTGCCTCGTCTGCCCGGGGTGTACCAGACTCCAGCGTCACCAGCCTCCAGCCTTGCCAGCTTGGGGTGAGTCCAGCCTCTCCTGCCCGGGGTGCGACAGTCTCCAGCGTCGCCAGCCTCCAGCCTTGCCAGCTTGGGGTGAGTCCTGCCTCGCCTGCCCAGGGTGTGTCAGTCTCCAGCCTCGCCAGCTCGGGGTGTACCAGCCTCCAGCGTCACCAGCCTCCAGCCTTGCCAGCTTGGGGTGAGTCCAGCCTCGCCTGCCCAGGGTGTGTCAGTCTCCAGCCTCGCCAGCTCGGGGTGTACCAGCCTCGCCTGCTCGGGGTATGCCAGCCTCGCCTGCTCGGGGTGTGCCAGCCTCGCCTGCTCGGGGTATGCCAGCCTCGCCTGCTCGGGGTATGCCAGCCTCGCCTTCTCGGGGTGTGCCAGCCTCGCCTGCCCGGGGTGTACCAGACTCCAGCGTCGCCAGCCTCCAGCCTTGCCAGCTTGGGGTGAGTCCTGCCTCGCCTGCCCGGGGTGTGCCAGCCTCCAGCGTCGCCAGCCTCCAGCCTTGCCAGCTTGGGGTGAGTCCTGCCTCCAGCGTCACCAGCCTCCAGCCTTGCCAGCTTGGGGTGAGTCCTGCCTCGCCTGCCCGGGGTGTGCCAGCCTCCAGCGTCGCCAGCCTCCAGCCTTGCCAGCTTGGGGTGAGTCCTGCCTCGTCTGCCCGGGGTGTGCCAGACTCCAGCGTCGCCAGCCTCCAGCCTCGCCAGCTCGGGGTGTACCAGCCTCCAGCGTCACCAGCCTCCAGCCTTGCCAGCTTGGGGTGAGTCCTGCCTCGTCTGCCCGGGGTGTACCAGACTCCAGCGTCACCAGCCTCCAGCCTTGCCAGCTTGGGGTGAGTCCAGCCTCGCCTGCCCGGGGTGTACCAGAGTCCAGCGTCACCAGCCTCCAGCCTTGCCAGCTTGGGGTGTCCTGCCTCGCCTGCCCGGGGTGTACCAGACTCCAGCGTCGCCAGCCTCCAGCCTTGCCAGCTTGGGGTGTCCTGCCTCGTCTGCCCGGGGTGTACCAGCCTCCAGCGTCACCAGCCTCCAGCCTTGCCAGCTTGGGGTGAGTCCAGCCTCGCCTGCCCAGGGTGTGTCAGTCTCCAGCCTCGCCTGCCCGGGGTGTGCCAGCCTCCAGCGTCGCCAGCCTCCAGCCTTGCCAGCTTGGGGTGAGTCCTGCCTCGCCTGCCCAGGGTGTGTCAGTCTCCAGCCTCGCCAGCTCGGGGTGTACCAGCCTCCAGCGTCACCAGCCTCCAGCCTTGCCAGCTTGGGGTGAGTCCAGCCTCGCCTGCCCAGGGTGTGTCAGTCTCCAGCCTCGCCAGCTCGGGGTGTACCAGCCTCGCCTGCTCGGGGTATGCCAGCCTCGCCTGCTCGGGGTGTGCCAGCCTCGCCTGCTCGGGGTATGCCAGCCTCGCCTGCTCGGGGTATGCCAGCCTCGCCTTCTCGGGGTGTGCCAGCCTCGCCTGCTCGGGGTGTGCCAGCCTCGCCTGCTCGGGGTATGCCAGCCTCGCCTTCTCGGGGTGTGCCAGCCTCGCCTTCTCGGGGTGTGCCAGCCTCGCCTGCTCGGGGTGTGCCAGCCTCGCCTGCTCGGGGTATGCCAGCCTCGCCTGCTCGGGGTGTGCCAGCCTCGCCTGCTCGGGGTATGCCAGCCTCGCCTTCTCGGGGTGTGCCAGCCTCGCCTGCTCGGGGTGTACCAGCCTCGCCTGCTCGGGGTATGCCAGCCTCGTCTTCTCGGGGTGTGCCAGCCTCGCCTGCTCGGGGTGTGCCAGCCTCGCCTGCTCGGGGTGTACCAGCCTCGCCTGCTCGGGGTGTACCAGCCTCGTCTGCTCGGGATGTACCAGCCACAGCCTCGCCACATGCCAGACTCAGCCTCGCCTGCCCGGGGTGCGACAGTCTCCAGCGTCACTAGCCTCCAGCCTTGCCAGCTTGGGGTGAGTCCTGCCTCGCCTGCCCGGGGTGTGTCAGTCTCCAGCCTCGCCTGCCCGGGGTGTGCCAGCCTCCAGCGTCGCCAGCCTCCAGCCTTGCCAGCTTGGGGTGAGTCCTGCCTCGCCTGCCCGGGGTGCACCAGACTCCAGCGTCGCCAGCCTCCAGCCTTGCCAGCTTGGGGTGTCCTGCCTCGTCTGCCCGGGGTGTACCAGCCTCCAGCGTCACCAGCCTCCAGCCTTGCCAGCTTGGGGTGAGTCCAGCCTCGCCTGCCCAGGGTGTGTCAGTCTCCAGCCTCGCCTGCCCGGGGTGTGCCAGCCTCCAGCGTCGCCAGCCTCCAGCCTTGCCAACTTGGGGTGAGTCCTGCCTCGCCTGCCCGGGGTGTACCAGACTCCAGCGTCGCCAGCCTCCAGCCTTGCCAGCTTGGGGTGAGTCCTGCCTCGTCTGCCCGGGGTGTGCCAGACTCCAGCGTCGCCAGCCTCCAGCCTCGCCAGCTCGGGGTGTACCAGCCTCCAGCGTCACCAGCCTCCAGCCTTGCCAGCTTGGGGTGAGTCCTGCCTCGTCTGCCCGGGGTGTACCAGACTCCAGCGTCACCAACCTCCAGCCTTGCCAGCTTGGGGTGAGTCCAGCCTCTCCTGCCCGGGGTGCGACAGTCTCCAGCGTCGCCAGCCTCCAGCCTTGCCAACTTGGGGTGAGTCCTGCCTCGCCTGCCCGGGGTGTACCAGACTCCAGCGTCGCCAGCCTCCAGCCTTGCCAGCTTGGGGTGAGTCCTGCCTCGCCTGCCCGGGGTGTGTCAGTCTCCAGCCTCGCCTGCCCGGGGTGTGCCAACCTCCAGCGTCGCCAGCCTCCAGCCTTGCCAGCTTGGGGTGAGTCCTGCCTCGCCTGCCCGGGGTGTACCAGACTCCAGCGTCGCCAGCCTCCAGCCTTGCCAGCTTGGGGTGTCCTGCCTCGTCTGCCCGGGGTGTACCAGCCTCCAGCGTCACCAGCCTCCAGCCTTGCCAGCTTGGGGTGAGTCCAGCCTCGCCTGCCCAGGGTGTGTCAGTCTCCAGCCTCGCCTGCCCGGGGTGTGCCAGCCTCCAGCGTCGCCAGCCTCAAGCCTTGCCAACTTGGGGTGAGTCCTGCCTCGCCTGCCCGGGGTGTACCAGACTCCAGCGTCGCCAGCCTCCAGCCTTGCCAGCTTGGGGTGAGTCCTGCCTCGTCTGCCCGGGGTGTACCAGACTCCAGCGTCACCAGCCTCCAGCCTCGCCTGCTCGGGGTGTGCCAGCCTCGCCTGCTCGGGGTGTACCAGCCTCGCCTGCTCGGGGTGTACCAGCCTCGTCTGCTCGGGATGTACCAGCCACAGCCTCGCCAC
This sequence comes from Arenicola marina, assembly GCA_964019135.1. Classification (NCBI taxonomy): domain Eukaryota; kingdom Metazoa; phylum Annelida; class Polychaeta; family Arenicolidae; genus Arenicola; species Arenicola marina. The sequence continues at coordinate 90,996 of CAXHSH010000451.1, forward strand.
ATGCCAGACTCAGCCTCGCCTGCCCGGGGTGCGACAGTCTCCAGCGTCACTAGCCTCCAGCCTTGCCAGCTTGGGGTGAGTCCTGCCTCGCCTGCCCGGGGTGTGTCAGTCTCCAGCCTCGCCTGCCCGGGGTGTGCCAGCCTCCAGCGTCGCCAGCCTCCAGCCTTGCCAGCTTGGGGTGAGTCCTGCCTCGCCTGCCCGGGGTGCACCAGACTCCAGCGTCGCCAGCCTCCAGCCTTGCCAGCTTGGGGTGTCCTGCCTCGTCTGCCCGGGGTGTACCAGCCTCCAGCGTCACCAGCCTCCAGCCTTGCCAGCTTGGGGTGAGTCCAGCCTCGCCTGCCCAGGGTGTGTCAGTCTCCAGCCTCGCCTGCCCGGGGTGTGCCAGCCTCCAGCGTCGCCAGCCTCCAGCCTTGCCAACTTGGGGTGAGTCCTGCCTCGCCTGCCCGGGGTGTACCAGACTCCAGCGTCGCCAGCCTCCAGCCTTGCCAGCTTGGGGTGAGTCCTGCCTCGTCTGCCCGGGGTGTGCCAGACTCCAGCGTCGCCAGCCTCCAGCCTCGCCAGCTCGGGGTGTACCAGCCTCCAGCGTCACCAGCCTCCAGCCTTGCCAGCTTGGGGTGAGTCCTGCCTCGTCTGCCCGGGGTGTACCAGACTCCAGCGTCACCAACCTCCAGCCTTGCCAGCTTGGGGTGAGTCCAGCCTCTCCTGCCCGGGGTGCGACAGTCTCCAGCGTCGCCAGCCTCCAGCCTTGCCAACTTGGGGTGAGTCCTGCCTCGCCTGCCCGGGGTGTACCAGACTCCAGCGTCGCCAGCCTCCAGCCTTGCCAGCTTGGGGTGAGTCCTGCCTCGCCTGCCCGGGGTGTGTCAGTCTCCAGCCTCGCCTGCCCGGGGTGTGCCAACCTCCAGCGTCGCCAGCCTCCAGCCTTGCCAGCTTGGGGTGAGTCCTGCCTCGCCTGCCCGGGGTGTACCAGACTCCAGCGTCGCCAGCCTCCAGCCTTGCCAGCTTGGGGTGTCCTGCCTCGTCTGCCCGGGGTGTACCAGCCTCCAGCGTCACCAGCCTCCAGCCTTGCCAGCTTGGGGTGAGTCCAGCCTCGCCTGCCCAGGGTGTGTCAGTCTCCAGCCTCGCCTGCCCGGGGTGTGCCAGCCTCCAGCGTCGCCAGCCTCAAGCCTTGCCAACTTGGGGTGAGTCCTGCCTCGCCTGCCCGGGGTGTACCAGACTCCAGCGTCGCCAGCCTCCAGCCTTGCCAGCTTGGGGTGAGTCCAGCCTCTCCTGCCCGGGGTGCGACAGTCTCCAGCGTCGCCAGCCTCCAGCCTTGCCAACTTGGGGTGAGTCCTGCCTCGCCTGCCCGGGGTGTACCAGACTCCAGCGTCACCAGCATCCAGCCTCGCCGGCTTGGGGTGAGTCCAGCTTCGCCTGCCCGGGGTGTACCAGAGTCCAGCGTCACCAGCCTCCAGCCTTGCCAGCTTGGGGTGTCCTGCCTCGTCTGCCCGGGGTGTACCAGACTCCAGCGTCGCCAGCCTCCAGCCTTGCCAGCTTGGGGTGAGTCCTGCCTCGCCTGCCCGGGGTGTGCCAGCCTCCAGCGTCGCCAGCCTCCAGCCTTGCCAACTTGGGGTGAGTCCTGCCTCGCCTGCCCGGGGTGTACCAGAGTCCAGCGTCACCAGCCTCCAGCCTTGCCAGCTTGGGGTGAGTCCAGCCTCGCCTGCCCAGGGTGTGTCAGTCTCCAGCCTCGCCAGCTCGGGGTGTACCAGCCTCCAGCGTCACCAGCCTCCAGCCTTGCCAGCTTGGGGTGAGTCCAGCCTCGCCTGCCCAGGGTGTGTCAGTCTCCAGCCTCGCCAGCTCGGGGTGTACCAGCCTCCAGCGTCACCAGCCTCCAGCCTTGCCAGCTTGGGGTGAGTCCAGCCTCGCCTGCCCAGGGTGTGTCAGTCTCCAGCCTCGCCAGCTCGGGGTGTACCAGCCTCCAGCGTCACCAGCCTCCAGCCTTGCCAACTTGGGGTGAGTCCTGCCTCGCCTGCCCGGGGTGTGCCAGACTCGAGCGTCGCCAGCCTCCAGCCTCGCCAGCTCGGGGTGTACCAGCCTCCAGCGTCACCAGCCTCCAGCCTTGCCAGCTTGGGGTGTGCCAGCCTCGCCAGCTCGGGGTGTACCAGCCTCCAGCGTCACCAGCCTCCAGCCTTGCCAGCTTGGGGTGAGTCCCGCCTCGCCTGCCCGGGGTGTACCAGACTCCAGCGTCACCAGCCTCCAGCCTTGCCAGCTTGGGGTGAGTCCTGCCTCGCCTGCCCGGGGTGTACCAGACTCCAGCGTCACCAGCATCCAGCCTCGCCGGCTTGGGGTGAGTCCAGCCTCGCCTGCCCGGGGTGTGCCAGCCTCCAGCCTCCAGCCTCCAGCCTCCAGCCTCCAGCCTCGCAAACCGTGTGGCGCTGCCTGTTTAAGTCGGTGCAGCACTCTGAGCAGCGTGACAGAAGGAGCAGCACCGCACCCCTCCACAGCAGGCCCTGATGTCGGCGTCTCGTATGCCCTCGACCTGCAAAGCGCTGAGGACCATCTCTCGTATGCAGCGCGTCCTGCTCATGCGCACCATATCAAGCATGGCCTTCTCGCATCGGGAGCTGATCATACTCCCAGGAGGAGTGTACAGGATGGCTTCCCCTGGCATGCCATTTCGAGCGCAGCGACCGACTTCCTGCCAATACTCGATGACGGACGATGGAGGACCCCAATGAAGCACGTACTTGATGGCGTCCACGTGCACACCAAGCCCGAATGCCACGGTGGAAATAAGGCAGCGAACTCTGGAGTCGTTCGCTCGAAACGCCTCTGGGACATGCAGTTCTGTTGTCGCGTCCAACTTGGCGTGAAAGAACAGAACGAGATCGTCCAAGTCGTGCTGCTCCAACACCTCCACCAGCTCCCTGTAAATCCTGGTGACCCTATTGATGCTTCTGTGGAATGAAAATTACAATTAATCAAATGATTATATGATATATGTGATTGGTGTTTTAGGGCCGTGTCGTCCTACAAAAAGGCCAAATTGGGTCAAGAAACATCGCTAGATGGGATTCAATAGTGCTGTCGCCTATTAAGACATGGTATGTTCACAAATACTACGGCCAATAATGGAAATGTTGACTTTTGTACATTGATAGGGATATATAGCCTATTTTGTCGTTTCGATGGATAACCAATAAGATACTTGTCACGTCATATCTCATTTTATATGCTTACCGGCAAAAGATCACTGCCTTCGGTGTGTCGCCTTGCTTGGTGAGCAGTAACTGGGTATACCACGCCAGGTCCCCGCTGACGGTGGCCTTGCCCTCCACGCGAAAATCCACGTAAATGTTGGGCCTGCAAATGTAATGCAAGCATAAACAGCGTTAGGATTGAAATATTATGATTGTTATTTACATGATATATATGAGGGCAAACCTTTCTGCGTAAAGGTCGAATTGTATCTATTATGGTATCCCATCAGACTGTGTGATACCATATTTTAGGCATTTAGGGTAGTTCATACGTAATATCATTATCTAATGCTGTTATAGATTCAGGAGCATTTTCTGGAGACATGGGGTCAGGCGTTAATCACTCCTTGACAAAAATTGTTCCCCAAAACCGATGTACAAAACTATAGAGGTATGTCGTAACGCGGTATTATTGGTGACATATTCATCAACATTTTAAACAAGATATTGGCTGACTGGGCGGATAAAGTCAAAAACGAAATAACGGGCTAACGAGAAGCCAGTCCGCTTATCGTACAGGACGATCAACTGCTTATAAGATATTTGCTTTATATGGTCTAGCCCAAAAGTATCCATGTAAGGAGCGTAGTTGTTTCACTATGTAATTTCTTAGACTGTTAAATAGGAATGAGACAAGGCTGCATGCTGAGTCCACTTCTCTTGTTCTCTTTTGTTATATGAAGTTAAATGTATAAGGTGAATCTAAGAATCTCACTGTACCTGTCGGGTACCTTGGAGACGATGTGGAACCTCGGAACTCCAACCGTCGTGCACAAGGATTCCAGGATGGCTGGCGTCACCGTGGCTGTAGCGGCAACCAGCGGGGTGGCCTTGAACATGGAGCGTAGCTCCCGTACGCGCCGGTACGAGGCCCTAAACGTGTTACCCCTGTTGATGTACAAAATAAGTTAGCTATGGGAATATTTTTTATATGTGTATAGCTGCTAAATAAGAATCTTGAACTATGTGATATGTTTGCGGTTTCCGGCAGTGTCTGTCTGTGTGAAGATTAGGGATACATACCATGTTACGACACAATGCGCCTCATCAATGGCTCAAACGTGTTACCCCAGTTGATGTACAAAATAAGTTAGCTATGGCAATAATTTTTATATGTGTATAGCTGCTAAATAAGCAGTTTCCGGCAGTGTCTGTCTGTGTGAAGATTAGGGATACATACCATGTTACGACACAATGCGCCTCGTCAATGGCAAGCAGGCAGATTCTGTCTCTGAGGGACAGGAAGATGTCACGCCAGAAGGAGTCCGATACGATCTCGGGGGAGCAGAATATCAAGGAGAACCTCCCATCACGTATACCTGTCAAAGAGAAGGAAGAGAACAATGGAAACGATTGGTATATGTAAGACCATTTCAACATATATGAATACTATCATATAAGACTTACAATAATGATTTTAAAGAGCCAGATTGATGGGATTATTCTCAAAGTCCATAAACTCTTTACCTTGAACTTCTTCTTCTTTCATTTCACTTTTCCTCAGAATGGCCACAGCCGAGACGCCTCTGCTCTCCCAGCGGTTAACTTGATCACGCATAAGGTTTCGCAGCGGGGACACTATGATGGAGATGTGGCGTTTCCCAGGCTGGTAAAAGAAACGGGTCGGTTGTACATATAATGGTTTGCTGAAATGACTACTTATGGCGCTAAAGTTAAAATGAATCTATATGCCTTAAAATTAATAAATGGTTTGTGGTATTTGTAACCTCTATGGCCAATAAAAAATTACGCCTCTTACCATGTAAAGATTGGCATAACTGGAAACTTTAAAGCGCCATAGAAATTCATATTTGTACAATATTTGCCCTAAACACGATTTTTTTCGATTGCGTGTGTTGTTGCCATATGAAACATTTATGTTTACGTGTTATGCACATTTTCGATGTAGTATCCTGATGTCCTATGAAAACGTACTTGATTTTTATATAGTGGGGATTGAATGAGCGATAATAGGGAAATACCTCGAGCAGATCCTTCATGAGCGGGGGCAGCGCGAAGACGTCACTCTTGCCGTGTCCCGTTGGTAGGAGGCAAAATACATCCTCTCCCGAGTGTAGGTGATCTATGGCGCTGAGCTGCTCCGCATTGTGCACATACGGCAGCCGCAGTGCTTCTGAAACTGTTTTCACGAGGTCCATCTTACACGTGGTGTATTCAGGTCTGCAACGTGTTGCTTACTGATGTCAATGCTGAACGTACAAAACTATACGTACAAAGTTACCTCTAACATCGCTTTGGGCCGTGGCGCCACCTTCTGGGCATCAACATGGCGGCGAGCGGCAAAACACTTTTGTGACAGAATTAAAAGTTGTCGTTTATACAAAATTGGCGACGAGTTGGCACGAATCCATATCTCACGGAACTAAAGAAGTTACCATAGAACAAGTTTAGGATATCAATTTTTTTGGATTCATGTGAGTATTTGTGCTAAAGGCAAAAATTTGCGGCCGAACAGCAATTCTACGCGATGAGTTCAGACGTTACAGTCAGCATCAGACTGTCAAACTGTAACGTCTGAACGTTCAGGCTAGGTAAAAGATAGCTCAATTTAGATTTCACCAATGTTCTTCTCTATCGAAAACCTTGACAATGACGTAAGTAAGATGTCCAAAACAACAGCATTTTTCAAAATCCTCCGACATCCCTACTATAGTTGTCATGGCGCGCGGAGGGGGGGGGGGCGGCTTGACACATATGTCATATAAAGAGAGAAGGTAGGCAAAGCATTTTGCAGCCAGAAAACTCAGCCCGAACAACATCGGTCGATTTCGTCAACAAAATGCCACGACTGCGCGGTTTCCTCGCTTCACTCAATGCCTCAACACTTTACTCACGAAAATATCACGTAATCCCATTCAAACACACTTTCAAATCGCTGCATCAAGACATTTTTCCGCCAACTTTACGCGATTTTCACTGATGCCGCTCACCATGGCCGTTGACTGCCGCAGCGCATTTCTTAGAGCCTTCTGATAGGTTGTAACCTCGCGTGTGCCGTTTTCTCGCAAGCTCCTTCGTCCATATGCAAATTACATTGCAGGCTGTTCCATCACTGGTACTCCCGCCTTAAGTACTCGTACCGATTAACATGGAGTAATAGTTTTCGCAGAGGGTGATACGGCGTTAGAATAAGTAGCGCTGATCGAGTCGTGCCTTTGGCATTAAAGTTTATAGGGGTCTGCACGGGTAAACGGCGACACACGACACAGAGATATTTGAAAATTCAACATTCGACATTGAGGATCGTACAGTTTTTTATTTCTTTGATCCAGCCGCTATGATAAAAATTTACAAATGCACTAGTGAACTAGGCCACACGACCCCTCCCCCCCCCCCTTGCCCTCCCGGTGGGGGGGGGGGGGCGGGGAGTACTGAATATATTCCTGAGTTTAGGGGGGGGGGCCGCGGTAAAGCCCTCCCCCCTTTTTTTCACTGCCAAAATCCGCTCGGTCGGGGCGTTTTATTATCGCCAAATTCCGCCAATTTGAAAATCTGCTCGAAAGGGGAACGTCCCCCCTTTTTTGATGACCAATGCCGTTTTTTCAATGCAAAAATTTAGGCCATCTGAGCCGTGACTCCCCCCCCCCCCCCCCCCCTTTTTTTTGGCGTGGACCCGCCCCCCGGTGAGAAGTATTCAGTGGAGCCCCCGCCCCCCACTTCCCCGGTCATCAAAAACTTCATAGTCCCTCGGCCCAGAGCCACAAATATCCGCTCTCTCAGGCATCAAGACAACCGCGGAAATTGCCCCCCATCAGTTTTGTGTAATAGTGTAACTCCCCCTCCTCCACCTCCCTAGTATTGTATTGTATTGAATTGAATTAATATGTAGTCGATTATTGCGTGCTCGCATTACTGACTAACGTTATCATGCACATACCCGTTGTGCAGGAATTTTAAAATTTTGAGCGTGATACCGTGATAAATACCACATAAAAACGACTTCTGTTTCTTGCATCCTACAAGACCGGAGATATATATTTTACTCTAGTACTTAAAAACACAATAAACTATTTTATGGAATTCTACAGTATGCCATAGAATTGTATAGTAATTACTATAGTACCTTTATAGAATTCTATAGTACCTATAGAATTCTATAGTAATCTATAGGATTTACCATAGTAATTTAAAATACTATAGTACTTTTATAGAATTCTATAGTACCTATAGAATTTTATAGTAATTACTATAGTAATCTATAGAATTTACCATGGTAATTTAAAATACTATAGTACCTTTATAGAATTCTATAGTACCTATAACATTCTATAGAATATTTTTACATGGGATAAATCGCCCCTTTAAAAAACCCTTCTGGTCACTGCTAATTATGTCAGGTAAAACTTTTTCATTCTATGTGCTAAAACCCCTGTCAAAATCTTGAAATCCACGTTTCATAGAGATATAGGTCTCCATTTTTTTTTAAATTCCTTGGGTTTATTCCCTTTAAGTAGACACGTACAGTATCTCAGTACTTTCTAAGTTCTATCAAAACTTCCTTCGGTGTATTTACTTCTACTTCATCCACTACTAATCTGTTTATTAACTTACTTATATAATTCCGCTTGTCCAAACTACAAACATACTGGCTGGCTTTATCACCCTCTTCATACCATTTAAAGTTGCATGTCGAGTTCTTTCCCGCCAAAACTAAGCCAAGGCGAAATTTATATCAAAATGTGCAGAAAACTCGATTGTTTTATTCTATAAATTCAAAAACCTGATAAACATCGCCGTCTCGGCTATGGTGTGGCAAACGTGTCTATCCCGGGACACCACAGAACTCGGTCGCGGTACTGCTACTTATAACAAAGCATCGCGAAGCACACAAACTGATGACGTTTACCACTAAAATGAAAACTTGTGGTAAATTGATATAACGGGCAAGGCTAGGAGACACTATTTGGCAGTCTGGCAAGGGTGGATTATATAGACAAAAGAAGTCTTAAATGATTCAAGGACGGATTCTTATTTGTATTTTGACCTCTTTAGTTTGGCGGGAAAGAGCTCGACATGCAACTTTAACCCTGGACCGCATATTATTTCCCCTCACCTTAGCTAGCCTAAGTAGCTCCAGTTCGAATTTTAGTTCATCCAAAGATAATAAATCAGTTTGGTTACTTGCAAACCATATATGATTAATTTGGGTTTCTAAAATGGCTTCTTTTTTCAGCGAAAGGTTCTTTTTATGACTACAGTAACTGATAGTACGACCTCGAATCTCCAGTTTAATCATTTCAAATAACAGTTGGTCATCCAGTTCATTGTGATAAAAATCTACTGTTTGCTTGACACATTCCCTTACCAATTTACAATATTCTAGGTCTTTCAGTAAAGAATTATTAAATTTCCAGTAGCCTTTACCCATGGGTGCTAAACAAAAGTCAACCTTTATGACTACAAAAGAATGATCAGTTCTGTAGCCTGAAATAATAAAGCTGCCCCTCAACATGGAGTTAATATCGCTTGAGGTCAGAAAGAAGTCTAACCTCGCTCGTTGTGATTTCCTTTGTTGGTTGGTCCAAGTGAACCTCCGCATTGTCGGGGTGGCAGACACGCCAGTAATCAGACAACTCCAACTCCTCCATCATATTAAGTAAAATCGTTCGCGCTTGAACACTATTCTCATTTTCATATCCGTCTCTTGTGATAAGACCAAACTCCAATCACCACATATTATTGCACTAGAATTTTCAAACGAGTTAATTCTACATTTCAGGCCTAAAACTCAGGCCTATCTTTATTCGGTCCATAAATACAAACAAGAGTGAATCTATTGTTACACATAGTTATATCCAATATCAACACGTTGCCATCTTCATCTCTATAAACATTATGTACAATATACTCAAATTGTTTCTTTAATATTATGGCGACTCCACGCGAACGGGACGATGTCGAGTTTATGAAGAATGTAGCATTATACTTATCCTCTAATTTAGTTTGCGTTAACTTATCAAAATGCACATCCTGAAGACAACAAAGAGAAAGCTCTTTCTCTTGCAACCAACTCATTACATCTTCAGAGGGGAACCCAGCCCACGTACATTTAAACTACAGATTTCTATACAACCATCCAGAGTAGAAACGTTTCAAAACACAATAACACAACCGCTATGCCATAATCTGATCAGTGCTGCCATGAATTAGAGTGGTATTCAGATTTAAACATATGCAAGAAAAGGACCATTTAATTTTTGAAAGGGGTGTTATTTCGTAGTGTTGATGTTATACAGGCCGTACTGCATCTAAATATAAGAAAATTCGAAAATAGGAGGTAATCGCTAAATAATCGTTAAATGGGGGGCTTGAATGTACCAATGAAAGGATACAAATTAACTCAAAAGGCAGTACAGTACGCACAGCTCGCGAGAATCAGCTTCGCTCGCCCGGCTGGGATAACATAAGCTCCTATCTCATAGCAAATGTGATGCCCGTCAAATCAAGTGAGCTCAAATACTGAGTAGCAAAAAATACTCCGCGAGGGGCCGTCTCCACGGTCAACACACCTCTAACGATTAATTTCTTTAGGGCACAAAAATCAGTCACAGTCTCGAAGTTCCACTTTCAACTCGATCCACAACGCACTTCGACCAACCTTCCGGCATTAAATGGAGCGTCCGTGTGGAATACCTGCTGCCGTTGATCACCAGAATATTCCCCGACAGAGTAGCGCGCGCCCCATCTGCCCTGGCTGCCTTCAGAGCTGGCAGCAGACGCCGTCGTTCCTCCTGAATCACTCTTGGGAAGTCCTCTTCCACAAACACGTTCCTCCCACGAAGAGACTTCTTGTTCTGCCAAACCTCCTCACGATCTTTAAAGAACGATGATTGGCCTGCCGCGTCTATGTGTAGCTCCTGTCGCCGGCCTTTTTCCAAGTCGGTGGCAACGTTGAAGCCTGATATCATCTGCAGCTTGTATTCCTAATTTCGTCTTAAGGATATCCAGTATGATGCGACTACAATCTTCTTGGACGCGACCTGCTACCTCCTTTTGGTTGTTTATGTGTAACTGTATCACTTTAAAAATCACAATGTTGGGTGGCTTTAGCGCCAGCGGCCTTTAAGGTCTTAGTTGGAGTCTCCCGGCCAAGTCGACACTATTTGTTTCACCTCTCGTTTGTATTTACGTCATACTTGGTCAAATAAACGAATCTTGAATCTTGAATCCTTTCCACCGTAAAACACCAGATTTTCCCGTCGGCTTTACTGCTCCAGGGCCTGCACCTCGCTCTTCCGCTTCTCATGTTAACGTTTCAGCTCTGCAAGCTCAGCACCAGCGTTACGTTGCTCCAAAGCCTTTACCTTTTCCTTGAGGGTCGTGTTTTCTTTGTCGAGTGCATCGGTCCGCCCGCTGTTAAACTGAAGCGCTTCTTTCAGGTTCTACACGTCTTTCTTTAGTGTAGTTACCGCGGCCCGTATTTCAGGCAGACACGACACTAGTCCTATGATGTGATCCAGTTGTTCTGTGTCTGCCATCTTGTTGCTTTTAAGTAATGTGTCGTCGGAGGCATCTTCTTTCTCAAACCAGGAAGCGAGCGTGCGTTGTTTCTTTTCGCTGTCTGCGTCGCTTTTTGCACCCCTACTGCTTCTACGGCGCTTACTTTTCCCCATGGAAAATTTTGACACAGTCCCTGATTCCAGCTGCACACCGCCAACTGTACACCGCTAATCCACACGGTTTTGGCCGATATTATCAGCAGCAACCTAATGTTGGTATTTTGCGTCGTATTTTCTGCAATATCGCCTTCTATAGTCAAAACGGAAACTGTCCGAACATCGAAATTTGCGAATTATTAGTTTACTCAACGAGTTGAGGACGAAATCTATGCATATTCCTTACCTATGAACTGGGGCCTGTCTGAGCAATTGTTTATCCGATCTGCAGTTCGATTCCTATCCTCAAAATACACGACCTGCCATGCTATTTAATAGAGCAGACGACGTTGTTTTTATCGTTCTCTTGTCAGTCGTGCAAAGGTGAAGGTTATCCAACTGCCACCTGATTGGTTCAAAATATAGGTCAAGTTAGAAAAGTCCAACGCGTCATTTGACGAGGGTACCGAGGTTAAATGCAATTTCGCATGTGTAGGTGGCGCTTTTGCGTGGAGATTTTATGCGGCGTTCTAAAATAGCGCCACCTGGCGAGTGTTTTGTGATGCAGACGACAACTGAAGACAAAATGAATGTCGACGAACTAATTTTGAATGTGCTGCGCTTTTTTGAGAAAGAAAAGAAGCGCGGCAAACTTTATCTGTCGCGACATCGCGCGACAGATAGAGCTTGCGCTGCCTTTGGCATTTCGCGGGGACGACTGCAGAGAGTTCTTCGACAAGATAATCATAATGTCATCGGTAAGAATTTTCATTATAACTGGGATATCATAATGTTATCACGTCTCAATGTAAAAGGGTTTTGCTATTTCTTCTTTGCTTGTTTGTTTTTACCTTGCATTTTGTCTATAATTAATAACCAAAATAGTGCAGTATTTAAAGCGTATTTCTAAATATTATGACTCATCTGATACAGTCGGGCGTTTTTTTAGGCTGAAGGCCCCACGCCGTCACCTGGTGGGGGGGGGGGGGGTTGTTCCCAGATCACGATGATTTAAAAGCGGAACTCTCCGCTTAATGAAAGGGAGGGCGGTAGAAAAGATACTAAATTGACGATTTCCCGGTCCACGGTTATTTAATATTAAAATTCACAGTTCAAGATGAAAATCCTTGATCACGGCTGTCGGCTAATACCTCATTCCCAGTTCACGAAGAATGATTTTCCTCATTCCCAGTTCACGGTGAAATGAATAGCCCAAAGTACCCTTGCGCCCCTTTATGCAAATCTGGTTGCATGCCCCGTGTTGCCTGAGAGAGGGAGCATTTCTGATAAGAGAGATAACTCTATAGGGCGGACATTTCTGATGTAGGCCTACAACATGTGCAACTGATATTTTATAACTTGTGACTGGCGGGGGCGGGGGGTGGGGGGGCGAATTTTGCATCCATAGAGCGGTTTAGCCGGGGAAAAGGCGGGTCATTGGAGAAAAAAACCTTCGGAGCCGATCTTCAAGGTGGTAAATGGGCGCTGATTACTGCGGAACCCTCCCAACCCTAGCATTAGTGTATTAAGTCCCCGCTCGCCGCTCTCACCAACAGGGCCACCCACCTTTTCAAGTTTTGGATCCGATCTTGAAGAGAAACCTACCTATAGTACTTTGGGAATGTAGAATAACTATGTGTTTCGGTCGACCAAATTCTATACTTTGCGATCATGACTGATGTAGATTTTTATGGTTTTATGTGTGTGTGTGCCCTTTTTAGAAAACGAAGCCGCCTCTAAAACGGGTCGCCCTACAAAATTGGCCATTGTGTGAACGTTGTATAGATGTTCCATGTTATGCATATGGGGTACATTAGACCAGGCGACCGGGGCTTGTTCGCCCAGTGGGCCAGCTTGCCCCGACTCAAGCGAGTGGATGTGCCCCAAACGTGTCTGCTATATTTGGATGCAAGAAATATGAATTGGACTAGAAGTTAGAGTCTTCAATTTGTAATCATAATTAGGCGCACATGGTACATGACTTTCGGTAAATTATTCATTTTCTAACTCTACAGGACATACTTGAAAAGCGAAGAACACATGGCGGAACTGTTATTTACTTACCTGGCAGAAAAAGTTCATTTCCCGCCAAACTGTTCGTCGCGCAGCTCGATCTTGATGAAAAAATTCTGGGACGTAAAACATTCATCACATGACCGCATCACATGACACAAATTGGTGCTTTAGGGGTGTAAAGTCGAAAAAATCGATGTGGGCTAACGTACCCCGAGGGCCTACTTGCCCCGGTCTCCCCTATCTGGAACGATATATTTTGCATGTTTATGAAAACCAGTCTGTTGTTGGTTGTATGTTCAGGATGACACTGTGAATGATGGTCATATCGCTCCAATAGGAGAAGGACGGAGAGAGCGCAGACATGTACCCTGGGTAACCCCCTACGCTTTGCGACGAAGGACATATGGGATCTTTATCCTGCGACCACACGGACATCAGGGGCGGATCTAGGAATTTGCCAAGGGGGGGCTTGCTCTCTGAAAACGTGCGACCGGGCGGGAGCGGGGGGGGTGGGGTGCACTCAAAACGTGTGACGGGGGGGGGCACTGGCCGGCTAAATCTGTCGGTGGGAGGGGGGGCTAAACCTGTCGATGGTGGGTGGGGGGTTCTGCGGCTTGACCAGGGAGTGGGGGGGGGGGGGCTATAGCCGCAGTAGCCCTCCCCTCTGGATCCGCCACTGGACATGGCCACCGATGCATGAGTTACGTCAGTACAAGAAAGGATCACATGGCTTTAACGCATATATATTTTCGATATCGCTGTCCATAACTGAAGCTATTTTAGGAAATTACCTCGCGCGGGGGGAGGGGGGCACTTGTATACAAATCTGGTGGGGGGCTTCCGCGGGTGCCCCTTGGTGCACGAGACAGCGGATATTTGTGATAAAAAAATACCCTTTTTTTAACGTTAGAGCTGGTATTTTAGAACTTGCCAACGGTGGGATGGGGGAGGGTTTGTGCTCTGAAAGTAGTAAAGAAGAAGTCAGTTGAATGTAACTTTCCTTGGGGGTAACGCTTTTGCCGGCGCGAATGCGCGGCGGTCTCCCATCGCCACCTGGCGCGTGAATGGCAACTCTCCCCCGTCCCCCCCCCCCCCTATGCACATCACCCTTCCTCTCCTCCCCCACTATGCAAATCACCCCTGTTCACGCCCACCTCTGTTCACGCCCACCCCCCCTACCTCAGCCACTGCCCCCCCCCCCCGACTCAACTAGCTAGACCCCTTACTACACCCTCCCTACCATGACAGTGAACGGTATTTCACAATCACGGAGTGACGTCATGGATGAGTCATCGCGGGTTAACTGCAAGGTCAGTAGTTCATAATTATCTTGTCAAATCAGTCGCCCTCTCTTAGCCCCGATACCCCTTTCTCCCCCTCCCTCCGACTGTTATCCCTACACCTATAGCTGCCATGAGAGGAGCGGTTAGAGAAGACAATTAATACTTGACAGCTGGTTGCTTATGTTGTAGAGCTCAACCCATTGACCTTTCTGGTCGACGTATTAATTGCTTGCAGATGAAAAACTACCTGAGGAGGAGAGCATACAGGCGCTTATTAGTATTGAAATAATAGACTGACTCATCAAACAACTGTCATAACTCTTTTCTCTCACAATAAGAGGGCGCCAACCCCCTGTTCCTCATCCACCGACCAACTCTCGATATTACGGCCCCCGCCCCTCCCTCCCCGAAAGCCGATCCCCTCCTACCCTCACCCAACCATGACGGTGAACGGTATTCACAATCATGTAGTGATGTGGTATCCCAGGTCCAATGCTTTTGCGCCATACTGTAGTTTGCGCGTGAGTTACTATAGCAACCACAGCGGTGATGTCACCGCTTGGATTGAGTTTGAAGTCAGTTAGTCAGTCAGCGGCGTTGCGGGAGGACGGGTTTTAGCTAGCCAGCTAGGAGGGATTTACGTTGGATTCACCGCCCTGCGGAGCAAGGGGCTGGCAGCAGTTTCACCAACTGCTGCCAGGTAAGTGACACCGATAACGGAGTTCGTGACTTGTGTTTTAATTGAGTTTAAGGGTTTAATAAATGATCGAAACTAAAACCACTTCGTTTCGCCTCAGTGACAGTGCCTTCGCCACCACGTGTTAACGTAAGACCGAACTCGGAACGAACACCCAGTTGGGGTTGTCGAAATAAAGTTTAGAAGTAATTAGAACAACACAACGAGAAGTACATTAAAGTAGAGTAAAGAACCCCCCCCCCCCCCCCTTCCTAAAATATCACATTTGGTGCCATGAACCAGCGGTCTTTTAACGTGGTTGAGCGACAAGTGGCAACATGGCGGAACGCCGTGGGTTAGAATTCATGGCTAGTTTAGAAAGGTGGTGTGACGACGATACAGACTTCCCCGTTCACGGAGAGAGGGTTGGAAATTTAGGCCGTGGGATACATGACAATGTGGGGATTCAGTCAGAGAGGCCTGAGGATTGCGGTTTGGGACCTGTCGTGACTCAGGTAGGCGAGGACAGCTCAGCCAGTGGTGCGCCTCCAATTTTGTTGCACAGTTCTAAGATGGCGGCTCGGCCTTCTTCCCCAAATCGGCCAGGCGAGCACGTGACCGGAATGCCGGCCCCTGATTGGCTCAGGAGTGCGCGTCCCGCCAACAGCGAGTTTGCGCGGGATTCTCAGCGGGTTAGTGTCATAAGCCGATAAGGGGAAATGCAAGATGGCCGCGCCCATGACCCGGGTTCGGTGAGCAGGCTACCCCGGCTTTCCCCAAGGTTACTGCTGATGTGACAACACCTCAGGGTGTCAGCAACCGAACTCAAAGCGTTAGATGGGATGGTTACAGGCCAGAGGGGGTGGGTTATGGGCCCCCAAGCGCTGTGCCGTTCGCTGGAAACCCCCATCAGGGGCAACTGCATCACTCTCGCTTAGCGGAGTCTGCATCCAGCTAACAGGGGCAACTGGCAGCCAGGGCCTGGCAGCTATCAAGCAGCGGGCATTTCCCCTGGTGGCTTGGTGGTAGACGCGAGTGCCTATTCCACCACGGGGGGTTACATAGGCACGATAGAATGCAGGCAAAAATCCTGGGGGGATACAGCTCAAGACGCGCACCTGGTTTGCCCTTCGGACTGCGGGGGCCAAACTTACTTTTTTTTATGTAGCTTCCATAAATCTCGCCCGCACGGGGGGTTGCAGCCACACAGCAAACACTTTTACCATCAAAAGAGACAAATATTCGTGCACGAAACAGACAGTTCGCCGTTTGTTTCCAATATGGCTGAAGCGGAGTCATGCGCCGCTTCTTCGTACACGGAATCTAAACAACGAAATAATTCGCAATGCCCAGATTTATCATCGTGGCGCGTGCATTGCTTGAAAATGGCGCAGGCAGCTATCGATGATGCTCTTCGAGTTTGCGGGCTTCCGTACGAATTAAAGGACCAGCAACAAACCGCTCTGCGATCACTAAGCAATGGAGATGATACTTTTTGTCTCCTACCTACGGGTTATGGAAAGAGCGTCATCTTCGCCTTATTCCCCTTCGTCATGGACAAAGTGAGTGTGTTAACTAACAACTAAGAGTTGACTCTAACTTGTAAACTAGCTTGAAAGGCGTATATTATGTGCATGCACCCCGCCCCCCCCCCCACCCCACCCCGGTTCGCTAGTTTATATTGGACCCCCCCCCCCCCCCGCCTTTTTTTCTAATTCCTGGGTCGACACCTGATGTTGTTTAATACACGCATTTACAACGCCCTACATCCGACCCCATCACTCAGCATAGAATAGAAACACAGACACAAATATTTACACTTTAATCAGAAAAGATTATGTTTTATTTGCAGTTGAAGGGCAGTGGCAATATAGCAATAGTCGTGTCGCCACTCAGAGCGCTCATGCGCAACCAAGCAGACATTTGGCAAGCTGTCGGCATCTCATGCGGCGCTATTTACAGGCGTGAGGAAATGAGCGACGCCGACGTTGAAGGTAACTGGCACAGCACTCAACATTTATTATTAAGTCTTCGGCTGGCACTGGACGTGCCTGTGTGTTTATATGTACATCTTAATAAACTCTTACGTCTACATGCAATGCGGCAGAGACATCAGTTCCCCAATTCGACCATTTTATCTCTTGAAATCCGTTTACATTACCTGTGTTTCTTGTTTTTACATTACTTATGTAACGTTATCGCAGCACAGGTTTTGCATCAACTAGCATAAAACTGCCCCCTATTTGGTGTTAGGCCATATCAAGAAGTATACATACTGCCACAAGCGGCATATAACCTCTATTTGACATGCTCTAACTTTGACTTTGGAATATAACATTTACCACTGATGATTAATGAATCATATTGTTTCATATTCAAAATATGCATACAATTATTTCAGCCATATCCACTGGACGGGTGTCACTCATTTTCGCTTCACCAGAAGCGTTAACCGAAGCGAGATGGTTTGACACTCTAAAACGCCTCAGGACCCGGATTTGCCTCCTTGCCATAGATGAGGCCCACTGTGTGTCCACGTGGTAAGATATGGGGCACATAACATAGCACATAACATAGCATTACCTGCAATTGCGTATTTTTGCTATTACAGTGTCAACATTTAAATTTCGCGTTCGAAGTTTCACAACGTAATTTAGAAATACAAGCACCAATATGAAATCAATCAATCAATCAATCAATGAATTTCGTTGCAGGGGTCAATCATTTCGCGCACACTACAGGCACATCAAGGAAGTGCGCGCCATACTCGGTGCAGTCCCGTTACTGGCCGTAACAGCAACCGCGACGCAGGGGATGGTGGAAGACCTGGGAGACCTCATGGGTACAGATAGTTTCTCTATAGTGGCGCAGGTACCCGACAGGTCAGTTAATAATCTATATCATACACGTATAGCCCACATATAGCTACCAACCTGTCCCTGTTGAAATTTTCTTGTGTACGACGGTACCCCAAATCTTAATTCACCGCCCTTCTACTGTAGGATTTAGTGATTAACAATTTATTATGAATTATTAATAATAGATCACTTTTCACTCTTCACATAGAACACTACAGCTTATAACATATCGCTGTATAACATCCCATGGCCCAAGTAAAGTTATTAAATGTTTCATACAGGATAACGTGGTTGCATTTGCAGACCAAACAAACTTCCTCAAGGTCGAGCGTGGCAAAAGTTCAATACAGGATCTCAAGTGGTACATCGATCGCCTAATCCAGGAGAATGTAAAGGCGCCAAAAGCGATCGTATATTGCAGGTAAATGAATTAATTTGCCAAAAGACCCCGCATTACACGTTGGTATGTTTAGGACAACAAACGCCCGGCAAATATATACTCGGTCCGTGGCAGAAAAAGAACATTGCACCCAGCCTCAGCTGAAGGCGCCATGAGACTGAATTACATTGTAACAAATATATAGGCTTCAGATACCCACCCAGCTTCAGCTGAAAGTGCGGTCACTGTAAAATATTCCATAATAAGCGAATTGCACCCAACCTCAGCTGAAGGCGCCATGAGACTCGATTAGATTGTACCAAACATATACACTTCAGATATCGACCCAGCTTCAGTTCAAATCGGGGCCATACATACTTCCGGATAACAATAGAATTGTTTTATCTTTATGTGTAATAGAATTCATGACAGATAATACAATGTCATAAAAGTCAATATGGGAACGAGCAGTCATTTAACAAACGTGTTGTTTCAGATCCATAGATGACGTCACCACGACGTATGACAGTATTGCCCGCTGTCTGGAGGACTAGGGATGTGGCTCGTCGGTGCGGATGTTTCACGCCCACCTTGATCCCGTTAGCGAGGTGGAGGTCCCCCGTGAGTTTTGCCGGCCAGACTCGACCATACGGTGCCTTGTTTCGACCATTGCGTTCGGCCACGGTGTAGAGGTGAAAGACGTCCGCTACGTCTTACACTGGGGTCCAGCTAAGAACCTGGTCGAATATTGGCAGGAGGTAGGCAGATGCGCCCGGGACGGCGAAGTCGGTACTGCCATTCTGTATACTCCGCCAGGCAGCGTAAATCGTCGATTCATTGACGCCGCCATGATTGACTTTGTACGGCGCTCACGGACTGTGTGCGCGCGCAGGCTTGTTCTGTCTGCCTTCAACATCGGCTCGGTGACCGCGTCCGACATAGATGCCTGTTGCGGTACTCATCAATGTTACGGCTTCTGCAGCGATGTGCCTCTCACAGTCGGTTAGCACGCCGACGCCAGATGTCTCTGTCGACGGAGAGTTTTTTTCAGTTTTCGTCCCATTTTGGTGGTATCGCGGCAGTTCACAGAGGCCGTGAAATCC
Organism: Arenicola marina; assembly: GCA_964019135.1. Lineage (NCBI taxonomy): Eukaryota > Metazoa > Annelida > Polychaeta > Arenicolidae > Arenicola > Arenicola marina. The sequence goes on from CAXHSH010000451.1 coordinate 110,163, forward strand.
TGGTATCCCCTATGTGTCCTTGGGGGCGCGTACGAAAATAGATCGTCGGGGGAAAACTCGGTGACGAGGGTTCGCACGTCGGCGTCATGTTTCCGGTCAGTCTTAGGGCCCCTGAGGGGGGGTAGCCATGTCGCGTGTCGATTTTAAGAAAAAGGTCCATGTCGCGTGTCGATTTTAAGAAAAGTTCCATGTCGCGTGTCGCTAACTATTATGTCGCATGTCGATTCTAAGAAAACCCCAATGTCGCGTTGTCGATTTTAAAAATCGCCGTGTCGCCGTGTCGAAAAAGCCCCTATGGGGCCCTAGTCTTCCTGGCGGCCCCGTGCTGGCGGAGACCGAAGCCTTGTCGGAAAGTACCGTCGAACGTTCTGCCAAATTCTCCCCCGAGGCGGCTGCAGCGGCGCACCTGGTCGGGACCGTATTGGCCGCGGGATCGACCAAGCATTTCTGAAAAAAATTGTGTTCTTTTCAATACTGAAGGTGGCGAACACTTTTGTCCCCATACACGCTCTCAACACATGTCCAGGTGCTTGTACCGATGTGTGCCTCTTTGTACCGATCTAGCGCAATACAATTTATACCAAGTTTCGGGCATTGTGTTTTAGTTTACCAATTCAATGATAACACACAAAGGACGAATCATTTGGGCTATGAACACCACCAACCTTTGAAGTCATGGTTTAGAAACTAATTAACTAAATCCAAGCCAATGTTGTTCCCGGCGCCTCCAGTCAAGTTGCCGACCCTCTCCCAAGTCATTTCCTGACGCAGCCGCTCCGTGACAAAGCCCCCGACATCTGTAGCAAGATTCAGTTTAGTACCAAATTAGTTCAGTATGATTGAATAGAATGTTTTGAAGGTTAAATCAACTTAGTGTATTGTATAGCTGCAGAAACATGGTGATATACATATTATACACCCCCCCCCCCCCCCACCCCCTATTATACACCCCCTCGTCCTCGTGAGAAGAGAATGTGCTACTATAAAATACTTATAGTGGCGCATCATCCAAAAGTCAATCAGGCTCAGCTTCCACTCCGAGATGATGGCGGGGCCGTCTCCCTCCCGGACGGCATCGCGATTAGCCAGATGTTTGAGCCCTCTCCAAACCACTGCCAGGCTGTACTGCTGAACGTTATCGTCCTCCTCCTCCTCCAGTTGGCATTCCTCGGAACAGTACCACTCTAAAATAATGACGTATCTTAAAGGAATAGTTTAGTCCGGTTTTGGGCCAGCAAGGCGTAGCATGTTACATATAGATCAACATGCAAACTATCAGTCTAAAATGTATGTTGCAACCGGCTCCAGCAATAAGTATTAGTATTTGGCACTGAAACCTTCACATTTACCGCTTCCCGCTCGACTGTGAGTTCGGCATGCTGAGCAGAGCGCAAGCCAATCAGCGCGCTGCGTAAAAAACGCGTCATAGGTTCCAGGCGGCCACACAGCCTGCCCGGTCTCAGCCTTATCATGAACGCAACGTAGCCGCGGTGAACGCGGGTCAAACGTGAAAGAATAATAAATTAAAAGGCAAAACGAACTTCTGGTTCAGGAAATCACTCCCGTATGCAACAAAATGACTTTCCACTCAATGGCGAGCAAATACATTGTCTCAAGCGAAATATGCCTTGACAGAGATGTATGGACACTCGGCCTCTTTTCGATACACGACAGCAGTACATATAGAAGACATGTGTGACTTATACCTAAAACTGCAGGCCTGTCGGAAACAGTTGTTTCCCGCTACATAAAACAGTATTCAAAGTATACTGAATTTAAGGAATAGTGATTACCATTCAACAGAATTGTAATATTTGTTGTGAGTGCAATGGTAAATCTGACACTGCTTGAAAATGACCGTAAGGTGGAAATTGTGTCCAATGTAACAGTTTTGTGTGTAAAATTGATTAAGGATGCAATAATAATTAATTAATAATGTAAATTAAAATTTAAAACACTTTATAGAATATTTAATATTATGGAATATTTCAATTTTGTATTCACTTCGTCCAAAACTTATTTTTGTAGTGAGTAGACTTTTTTTTTGTCAAGGCACTGATTTTCCCAAATGAAAGTATTTCATAAAATTTTGCAAAAAAAATATGAAAAAAAAGCATGAAACTTATATTACGCTTGAAGTAAATCTTTTATTCACCCATACTGTGATGGTGTCCAAAGGAAGCAGTTATTTGTTTTATAAAAATCACAACAAATCAAACTGATGGCTACATTTTCATGGGGATTATATCAAAAGCACCTTGCACAGTTTATTCGAATTCTGATAAGCATAAGGATACATTTGGAGTATTTATCAAGCAAGTCACTGCTGAGTCCAATTGATTATGTGAAGGATATCAAGATCAAGCAAGCTCTATCCAAGTCACAATAACTGCCATCCAGCAATTAGAATTGGCACAGTAAAATGAATGGCTTTTAATTCAATTAGCCAAAAGAACACTACATTGTATATGATCAACATTGAATAAACCTTGCACATTGTTTCAGTGATCTGGGTCAGTCTCACCAACCAGTCGATCAATAATTACACTGGTTACAATATCCTTATTAAACAAAGCAATGGCTTGTGTATGTATATATGCGATACAGTTAAACCATAATAAAATGAATCTGGACCTGGCATCTTATGTAACCTATATATAGTTATATATACCCCCCTCAGGTCAGGTCTCATTCTGCCAAACAAGGTAACTGCATCTGGCAATCCATGTGCAATCAAAAAAGGTTTATCAAACTATCATTATTAACCTTAGCTAGACAATAGGGTCAGTATATCCCACGTTATAGAGAATAACCCATCCAGGGTTTTGTATTTCCCCCCACAATATGTGTCAGCAGGTCAAGGATATGTAATTAAATACTATACAGTATCTCTTGTGTAATTCTGCTCATGCAGCCATTTTTTATTACAATCATCATACTCCAATCTATGAACCTTCTAAGATGCTAAAAATGTCGTCACACTATTCATCATGACATATCAACCCTAAACTAGCCAAAAAGGTGCATTTAACATGCCTTGTTAATCATGGCAAATTATCTCTTTGCTCTGATCTAAAAATGACTGTAAAGAAAAAAAAAAGTCTACTGATTTTCACAGGAAGGTCA
>CAXHSH010000451.1:113488-159797 GCA_964019135.1 Arenicola marina
GACCGTCTCATGAGTTGGTATACTGGCATGTGTGTGTGTGTGGGGGGGGGGGGGGAGTGGTGTCGACCGTCTCATGAGTCACGACGCAACGCACAATAATCGTACGCCACATCTCGTCTGAACTCCTTAGCTTAACCTTAAAATTGTCGTGTGTTGTTGTCATTGTGTGTAGAGTGTGAGTAGCAGCATCTACACCCGGAAAGGAGTGGGAGAGGGCAATCGACGCCTGGTATGTGTGTGTTTGGGGGTGGAGGGGTGGGGGGGGGGGTGAATCGGGAGGGAGGGGGTCGACGTCTCATCAGTTTGGTATAGGCTACTGGTATGTGTGTGTTTGGGGTCGGAGGGGGGGGGATAGGCTACTGGTATGTGTGTGTTGGGGGGGGGGAGGGGATCGACCGTCTCATGAGTTGGAATACTGGTATGGTGTGTTGTGGGGGGGGGGGGGGAGGGGGGTCGACCGTCTCATGAGTCACGACGCAACGCACATACATCGAGACGCCCTTCTCGTCTGAACTCCTTAGCTTAACTTAAATTGTCGTGTGTTGTTGTCATTGTGTGTAGAGTGTGAGTAGCAGGCATCTACACCGGGAAAGGAGTGGAGGGCAATCGACGCCTTTCAAGAGAATTATTGAAAACTCATTTCACTTCATTTATACCTATTGAAGCCTCCGTTCGGTCGTCGTTCAAACTCCTCGTTACAAATACGACACACCACCAGACATATTGGACGCCACACGACGGATGTTACCCGTGCATTTGGCGCCCAAATGTGACATGTACTCAAACGAGGCAACTGGGCATTGCGAATTATTTCGTTGTTTAGATTCCGTGTACGAAGAAGCGGCGCGTGACTCCGCTTCAGCCATATTGGAAACAAACGGCGAACTGTCTGTTTCGTGCACGCATATTTGTACTCTTGGATGGTAAAAGTGTTTGCTGTGTGGCTGCAACCCCCGTGCGGGCGAGATTTATGGAAACTACATTTAAAAACGTAAGTTTTGACCCCGTAGCTCAAAGCATAAGCCAGGTGCGCGTCTCGAGCTGTATCGCCCAGGATTTTTGCCTGCATTCTATCGTGCCTATGTAACCCCCGTGGTGGAATAGGCACTCGCGTCTAGCTTGGTGGTTGAGTGGTGATGAAATTGATCCACCAGGTGTTCACAGGACAGGTGAATGGCTTGAATGTTTCGACTAGATTTTGTCAGGATGGGGGATTAAACAAAGACTCATTTGGTATAACTTTTAAGACTTTAACCAGTGTTAACGAAATGGAGTTGGCAGAGATCTGTGATTTGTATTTTTTTGCAAAGATGCGGACCTTTTAAAGTTCTAGAATGTTCGACAGGGTGAGGCCGTCACGTGATCGAAATGCCAGTCTCTCATTGGTCGAGGAGTGCGCGTTCCCCAAAACTGGTTTTGGGCGGTTATTTTATTGGAAGATGTGGCCCCCGGTTTCGAATACATGTTGATATGTGGTGTGACACTGGATGGATCGTACTCGGTTGAAAAAGGTCTTGGGAATTTATGGTTCAGGCGGTGTAGTGGGGCACAGGGTTTTTTTTTGAGGTGGTTTGGCGGGGCATGATTCGGTGCCATGGTTTCCCCACGCAGGTATAAGCGGTGGATGTGTTTTTTTTTTATCAAGTGGCTGTTCTGAAGCACTGGGTGACATGCTGGATCCATGTAGATCACTTCGGTGACGCAGTCCAGCATCAATCCCAACTGTGAAGTAGAGGGCGGTTTACGTCACAGCCAGGTTGCCTCAGGTCTTCGTGAGCCTGTTGCGCCTGCGTGATAGAATATTCCGTTTTTTTAGCCATCTTGAGAGTCGCCGACCACGGTGTGTCCTCACAGGGTAGTTGCCTGGTACGGGCTGGAAACCAAGACAAAGGGCTGCCTAGCAGGAGTTTTAGGCTGGCAGGGGAGTTACGTCCACAGTGTGTGTTTGTGTCAAGGTATTGCAGGGGGCGGATTTTGGTGAATTTTTATCTGATACGAGTTACCGGTGATTATGTGTGTGTTCATTGGGATATCTTTAGATACTTTGTGTTCGCTGCTATAGTAAATTTGTGGGCCTTTTTCAGTTATTCTTATGGAGTAAATTGGTTATAAATTATGACCTGTCGCTTGGAGTTACAAGGTGTAACACCTGATGATCTGTGTGTCATGTGTCATTGTACGGTTGATGACCACACCAATACCTAGTGCTTGTGTCGTGAGGAAGTGTGGGCCAATGTGCCTGGATGACCTCACTCGTTCACGGCTGCCTGCTGAAGTGCTTGGTGGGACAACACCGAGCGCCAGAGGAGCGCTACTTCGTGCTGATCTGACGGCATCCCCAGCAGCGTCCTCAGAATCAGGGCGTCACCGGTATCATTGGTGACCGCCGCATCATCGGCCGAACTACCGGCAGCTGAGGCGCCCCAGGCACCAGCATCGCGGCGTCACCGTTATCATAGGTGACCGCGGCTTCATCGGCCGAACTTACGGCGACAACATCGGCGGAAGCGTCCGCGACAGCATCGGTGACCGCGGCATCATCGGCCGAACTTACGGCAGACATCGGCGGCGTCACCGCCATCATCAGCATCGGCGTGCGCGACAACACGGCGTCGGCATCGGCGGCAGCATCGGCGTCCGCGATAACATCGGCGGCAGCATCGGCGTCCGCGACAACGTCCACGACAACATCGGCGTCCGCGACAACGTCCGCAACAACATCGGCGTCCGCGATAGCAGCGGCTGCTACTGCAGCTACGACAGTCACTGGCTGCCCGGATGGCGACGACATCCTTGACGATGTCGCTACTTGTGGTCGCTACAGCCGCAGACATCCTGGCTGCTGCGGTGGCCGAAACTGAACCTTGGTCGTGTCAGATCCGGCCCAGCCGGCATTTGTGACAGCTTCAGCGGCGTCCTTGGCGCGCTTGGCGTTACCAGAGTGGTAGCGTCAATACCGTGGAGCCTCGGGACGAGGCCGGGCGCCAGCACGGAATCACTCCGCGGTCGGCCACATCGGTGACCCAGTGACCTCTCTTCGGCCTTGAACGATACAGACTTTGCCGGAAACGGCTCTTATGTGACTTTTTGTTTTGCTCTCAACGCTGATATAGTAATTTGTTTGATGTGTGGTCATTGCTGGTACATATTCAAGTTATATGACATCATCTTTGCTTTGTATTTATAATGGTTCAACTTCGCTGTCATAATATTAGTGATTTGGGTTTAGTCGTTCGAGGCGAACGTTTTAAAGGAGGGGGAGTGTGGTATCCAGGTCCAATGCTTTTGCGCCATACTGTAGTTTGCGCGCGTCAGTTACTATAGCAACCACAGCGGTGATGTCACCGCTTGGATTGAGTTTGAAGTCAGTTAGTCAGTCAGCGGCGTTGCGGGAGGACGGGTTTTAGCTAGCCAGCTAGGAGGGATTTACGTTGGATTCACCGCCCTGCGGAGCAAGGGGCTGGCAGCAGTTTCACCAACTGCTGCCAGGTAAGTGACACCGATAACGGAGTTCGTGACTTGTGTTTTATTGAGTTTACAGGGTTTAATAAATGATCGAAACTTTAACCACTTCGTTTCGCCTCAGTGCCTTCGCCACCACGTGTTAACGTAAGACCGAATTCGGAACGAACACCCAGTTGGGGTTGTCGAAATTAAGTTTAGAAGTAATTAGAATAACACAACGAGAAGTACATTAAAGTAAAGTAATGACCCTCCTCCATTCCGTAAAATATCACAGTGACGTTAAGGTGTGTCATCGGCAGATAACTGCAAGGACATCAGTTATCCTGTAAAATTAGTCGCCCTCCCTCAGCCCTTTTTCCCCCTCCCTCCTAGTCCGACCGTTTTTCCTACATGGTTGCCGCATTCACCGAGTTCATCGAGTCGCGCCCCTATTTAGCTTGTCGCCCCTCCTTACTACCACCTATGAGTGAGTGATGTTCTCCTGACCCCCCTCCCCTCCCCTCCCCTCCCCCGCCCGCACCCCAAGGACACCAATGCATTAATTTGAGAGGCTACCCAGACCGGTGGAGTCACCGAAGCGTGTCGCCAGGAAAAGCCAGTACTAGTCACCACTGAGCGTGTTCAGACTTGTCTCGTTTTTGTGGGCTTCAAGGTGAGGGGAAGGGGGTGGATGTGATGGGGGTGTGCGCTGTTCACCCCAGCTGGCTGTTCATCGGATTTCGAGATGGGGGTGAGCAGTAATGAAAAGTCAATATTGAATTCAGTTCCTCGTTTTCGATTGAAAAACATAGGGTCTGGTGTTTATAAGTTCTTCTCTGTGTAGTTGGGATTTTTAAATGTATGTCTTTCATAGGACGTGATATGCTCGTTTTACTTATAACTAATAGTTTTGTCAGGCATCACTGGTGGGGGTGCGCCGCCACGCCGGTGGCACTACTTGACTGTATGGTGGCGGTGTGCCGCCAGGCAGGGCAATTAAGTTTCAATGCCACTCTTTCCATATCGCCGGCGTTGTAATTGTCCCAGGGAACAGATGGTGAGAGAGCCAGCCCGCTTGGCGAGGGTTGAGTGGTTATGCACTCATATTCTATTTAATGATGACGTGATGAGGGCCTCGTTCGCAAGCGACAGCTAGTCGACTATTTCTTGACCTAGATTTCGCCATTGCGCCTGCGCATTACAGCCTAATGCCGAACGCGGGATAGTCGAAAAGGGTTGACAATCGGTCTCATGGCGGAAATAACACCAATAACAAGCACCTTTAACCGCCGTGTGTCCCGACCCTCTTGTGCAAAATTCTGGATCGTCACTGAATTGTATTACAAAGAACATTTTACCCTGTGTCCTTTGGCTAGAGCCTCACTGTATCGGCTTGGTGACAGGAGGAGTACCAACGCACCCCCCCCCTTCCCCCAAACAAAAATCTAAACAGTAGAGATAAGGGTACCGTAAACGAGCGTACAGTTAGTTCGATCATGTGAACATTTAGCACGAAAACATGATAAATTGGCAAAATAACCAATTACGTATGAACCATGCTATATTTTAATTCGTTTAAATGGATATCAACTTGCAAACGAAGTTACAGATCAAGTACACGCCACAAAGATGACGTGAACACCGCTTACTGCTCATTTCCCTCCGCCATCTTGGACGACAATCGACCAGAGGAACCGTGGGTGGCGGCATGGTTCGTTCTGATCGACTAGATGGTTGGACAAATCACCGTTCGGCAGCCAAATCGGCAACCATTAGTCGACTAACGGTCGCTTGCGAACGAGGCCGAGGAAAGAGCTAGATGGTTCGAGAACAGGCGATTGACTGAGGGGGTTGGGGGGCGCGTATGCACTATTTTTAGCAATGACGTCAATGTTTGGCTAAAGCAGGGTGGGTGGAGCGTTGAGGGGGATATGGGAGGGAGATGCCCGCTTGCTCTATGTTTAGAAATTATGTCAGCGTGCTGATGACGCGGACGGAGCAGGTGTTGCATGTTTGAGAGCCAACGAGGGAATGAGTGGATGATTGAGAATGTATTTGAGAGGCAAAGAATACATTTAGCCAATCAGAGAAGAGGAACTGACGGGGCGGTGGGAATTTTGATATAAAAGGGATGCTAATACCAGCGTTGTAATCATATCGACCACGACAACGGTATGGATCGCTTCAGATGTCAACAGTGTTCACTCCAATGCCGCAATGATACTAATCTGGCAGCCCACCTGCAGGTGCACGATGTGGGACTAGGTCCGGTGTATGCTTGCGGTATATGTCAGTGTCCCTTCAAGACAGCAGCGCAGAAAAGACGTCACGAGAGAAGACATGACGATCCGCCGGCACTGGTATGCCCGCAATGTGACGCTACTTTTTCAACCGAGCAGGCGTTACGTATCCACAAGAAAAAACATCGCAGTTACGTATGTGCCAAATGCGACGTAGAATTTGGAAACAAGTTATATCTCAAGAAGCACATGAAAACGCACGAAGAGACACAGTATCAATGTCCCCAATGTGAAAAGGTGATACAAAGGAAGTGGATATATCAGAGACATATGGCGGCGCACGCCCGTCAGAAGATATGTCCGCAATGTAAACGTACGTTCCACACTGCGAGTGAGTTGCCACATCACAAATGCCAGGCGAGGCATATACCAGTGGCGAAGAAGGTTCGATGCCGAGAATGTGATCAAACTTACTATAGTTGGCGTGAGTTTTATCTTCATAGACAAGAGAAACATCAGACAGGGGCAGGCGTGCCCCACGCCCCACCATTTCTCGCTGGCAACGAACCATGGCTGGGACGAGACGGCCGAGCGGATGAAGCCGTGCACGCGGCGTATACGAAGCATTCGCGTGTCGTGTTGGGGGGGCATCAGTCTCGTCCCGGGAAGTTAACGGGTCGATATAACTTTCCTGTGGACCCTAAGCAACCAATTGACATGATGAGCCACCTCCGGACCATTGTGGAACAGGAAGGGAACGCGTTCAAAGTGAATGTGACGCCTGGGATGTTTCTCTACAACGGGGAAGAAGTGAGATATTTTTATCCCCATCAGAACAATTATCTGTTTGACAAACCCCTCATCATCAGTAAGCCCTCAGATATGGATCATATCAAGAAACGATTGGATAGACTAGATGTCAATGTGCGAGTCAGCAATGAGCGTCCCAACACCAAATGGCGACTATCCTTTCTTTCAAACCTTCAATACGACGTCACCAGAACGAGCTACAGTATGGGTGAGGGAGAGGTGGAACTCCCCGCTTATCTACTGGACAAGGCACACCTGATCACATTTCAGAGAAATGCGTCGCGTCGACTACATCGCGACAGATTATGTTTATTTCGATGTCTCGCCTATTTTAGGGGTCGGAAAGATAAATTGGAAGTTAGCGCCATCAGTCTTTTGCAGGAGTGGTGTACATATCACAAGAAACACGATCTCCCATCCGATCCTCCTTTGCGAGAAGGATTCCAAGGGGTTGATATGCACGACCTCCCTCATTTGTAAGCGTGTTTCAATGTAAATATCCAGGTGTATCATCTAACCGAAGAAGGTGTGGCGGAATCCCTATATAGATCATGCGGTCGGCATACGGATGGACAGCAGAGAAAGGATATGTTTCTGAATGAATACGGAAACCATCTCTCATATATCACGGACATTGAGAGTTTCTCGAGCAAGTACCAATGCCAAACGTGTGAACGTCATTTCAGGAAGTCATGTAACATGATAAAGCATCAACGCGCATGTTCCAACAAGACCCAGTATGTCATGAAAGGTGGATTTGCTGCCCCTCCCAAAACATTATTCGACGAACTGGCAGAATTAAATATTCAAGTGGATGCCAAGGATCGTTTTTATCCCTGGTTTGCCACGTATGACATGGAAGCACTCCTCACCAAAGACACTTCGGATAACACTGGAAAGTTGCAGTGGGATTACACCCATAAACCCATATCGGTCTCTATCTGTTCCAATGTGCCAGGATTTCTGACTCCTCACTGTTTCATTGACGAATGCGAAGAACAATTGGTACGGAAGATGATTGAATATTTGCACAAAATTCAATCTCATGCCCACGCCTTGACTTCCGAAAAATGGGGCTCTGTGTTACAACAACTGGAAGATCTAAAGGAAAAATGGAACAGCACAGCACAGGAGGAGGACACCCAGAAAGATATAGAAGTGGAAGAAAACTCATATTATAGGTTTCAGTCCTCACTGCAACGAGATAACGAGTGGAACATCGAATACAACGAATATTCTTCAGGGGATGAACATATGGACGAGGAAGAAGAAACCGCGCGAGTGTTGGGGATGGAAGACACAGGAGAAGAAGCGAATGAGTCTGGCAGAAAGAAAATGTACCAGTATATATGTCGTGTAAAAGAGAAATTTGCAATGTATATGCAGCAAATGATAGTCATAGGTTACAATTCAGGTAGCTATGACCTAAATTTGATAAAACAAACCATTACCAAAGCTATGGAGATGCACGAAGAGAAGAATGCCTTCGTTATCAAGAAGGCAAATCAATATTTATGCGTGGCCAATAGCAAGTTTAAATTACTTGATGTCATGAATTATGTTCCCATGGGTACGACATACGCAGCCTTTCTGAGAGCATTTGAAGTGGAAGAGCAGAAAGGCACATTTCCATATGAATGATTTTCAAGCATAGAACAGTTGAATGAAACAAACATACCATCCTCGAAAGCATTTTATTCCTCACTGAAGGGTTTAAATACCCTTGGGAATACATCGCAGGAAATAGAACAGGAGTATAAACGTTTGCAAGATATATGGCAAAAAGAGAACATGTCTACAATGCGTGATTATCTCGTGTGGTATAATAATCTTGACGTGGCACCCATGGTGACAGCAGTCACTAACTTGCGAGAGTTGTTTGTAGAGCAAGGGGTCGATTGTTTTAAAGAATGCTTTTCCACTGCTGGGGTGGCGCGATATCTCTTAGCGAGATGCGCGCAAAAGCAGAAAGCAGCTATACCTTTAATTGGTCAGAGAGATGAAGATTTACATCACACCATGAAGGCAAATCTCATGGGTAGTCCTTCCATTATCTTCACCCGTCATCATGAGGTAGACAAAACAAACCTCCGTAATGATCCAACGTACCCATGTAAAGCCATCGCAGGTTGGGATGCCAATGCTTTGTATCTGTATTGCCTACAACAGGAATTTCCCGTGGGACCATTCATTAGAAGACGTGCAAAAGATAAGTTCAAAGCTCAGAAATCCTCCCTCTCTCAATATTCGTTTGATTGGATGGAGTGGTTGATGACTAAAGACCCTCAGTTAACGATTCGTCATCAGTTAAACCAAGGAGTAGAAACAAGAATAGGACGATACATAGTTGACGGATTTGATTCAGCATCACAGACTGTTTATGAATTTCAAGGATGCTATTACCATGGATGTGAATGCATGTCCCCTAAAACAGAAAAAATTAAGACTCTGTTAGAACAAAGACGTAAACGTACAGACGATCGTACTTCGTATTTAAAGCAGTGTGGTTACAAAGTGGTGGAAATGTGGGAATGTGAGTTCAAACGACAAATCAAAACGCAACCAGAATTACAGGAATTCATCCGCATGCGTAGACTTCAGTTTACACAGAAGCAAGGTTTAGGAGAAGACAGTGAAAACACTATCCTTGATGGAGTGAGAGATGGATCACTATTTGGAATGATAGAAGTAGACATCGAGGTCCCAGAAGTGTGGGAAGATGCAGAGATGAGGGCCAAGGCTGGGGGTCTGTCCCCCAAAGAATATTATGAGGATTATCCCCCACTGTTTTGTACGATGGACATACCCTTCGACAAATGGGGAAGCCATATGCAAGAATGGGTAGAATCCCGGGGGTTATCTCAAGCCCCCAAAAGACTGCTCGTAAGTGGCCTTCAAGCTAAGAAAGTACTGCTATCAATTCCTATATTACGGTGGTATCTTCAACACGGGTTGGTAGTTACTCGAGTATACCAGACGGTGGAAAATATGAAGCAGAAATGCTTTTTACCGTTCACTCGATCGATATGTGACAGACGTAATGCTGATGGAAATCCCGCTCATTCCGTCAGGGCTTTCATAGCCAAAAATATTGGTAACTCAGCTTACGGATCCAGTCTCATGTCGAAAGAACGGTTCCGTGATATTTGTTACGTACAAAGCCGTGCAAAGGCAGGTGCCAAGATGGCAGGTGCCATGATCCAAGATTCCAAAGAGCTACAGAAGTTGCACCAGACTATTACTAGATTGAAAGCGAGAAAAAACGAATAGTATTTGATATACCAATCACCACGGGATTTTTCATACTATCCCTGGCCAAACTGCGGATGCTACAATTTTATTACGATTGTATCAGAAGAGACATTCCAATGCAAAAGACTGTCCCTTTGACAACAGATACAGATAGTATGTACTTTGCCATAGCCACCCCAACACTTCGGGAAGCAATGACAGACGCAGCTAGGAGAGAACATGATAAGAAGGTCTTGGGATCAAGAAGATATTGACCCACAAGAACATTTTTTCCCCAGGGAATGTTGTTCGCATCATAAAACCAGAGATGCTAGGACCCCAGGCCTATTCAAAGCAGAGGGACATGGGACATATTTTTCGGGGCTTAGCAGCAAGTGTTATGTTTTAGACTCCCCCGACACAACAAAACTCACGTCCAAAGGATAACAAAAACACAGGGTTCAGAATCCACGTACCATATTTGAAAAGGTATTAGAGTCAAAGAACACGAAGAGTGTTATCAATAGAGGGTTTCGAATGCGAAACAATCGCATGTGTACGTATAGCCAAGAAAAAGTTGGCTTTTCATACTTTTACATAAAGCGGGTGGTGCAAAGCGACGGAGTACATACCAAACCGTTAGATATGATCCTCTGTCCGTATAATGAATGATGTGTTTATGTAAATATATCTAGAAATGTGTGTCCATGCAACTATGTCTAGAATTTAGTGTTCATGTATGTTTATGTACAAACTTAAGTGTGTTTGTGTGTGATATTTAAGATTCATGTATGTAATAAATGAAGTAAAAAAACTCCGTGGTTTGTGTTTCATGAATTTACGTATTCTGAATTTCCAACTTGTTGTACATCCATCGAAGCCATCAGCTGAATAAACATAGTATTATGTGAGGTAATTGGAAATGATGTAACAACATAAGACTTTGTTGGCACATATTCTCGAGTTTCTGATGTAAATAGTTTGCACCACGCTCACTATTCGATACGCGTAGAATATTAACGATACAACATAGAATACAAGTAAACATTGACCACAAATATATAGACACGACAAGAAAACAAACGGTGACGTTTGAATATAACACTGGATTGTTGTGATAGTATTATTTATTGTTGTGTAGTAAGAAAATATGTATACGACACTTTCAAGTGAAACATTGAGTTAAATACTGAACGCCTAACACGTTTGATATGTAAGATTGCCAGAAAAATATTTTTGTAAGTGATGTAAATCGGTTTTGAAACACATATACCATCACTAAGTAACATCGAGTCAATATGTAGGGTGTTTACGGAAGAAACAGAAACAGAAATGGCACTTGACGAACAGTTGACGCTGTAAGTAATGTGAAAATAGCTAATTTCATTTGTAATCGATTTATTCTCGATGAAGTTATTTTTATGTTTCGTGTGATTCGTTACTGTAGTGATGCATTTGATTGAAACTATTCTATAACCGTTGCGCGTTTCAACTCTTTTTATACTTGATGCATGCATGGTTCAAATAAATTTTTCGTCACTTAGACAAATTATTGTACTTTTCCGAAAGTCTTACATTATCAAACGATGTTCAGTATTGAACATAATGTTTCACTTAAAACGTGTTTCATAAATATTTTCGTTAGGGAAGCACATCACTTCATTCAATATGAGTCAACTTGTTACAAATAATTGCCAAGTGTTAAATTATCCCTCACTCGTTTGCTTCGTTGTCATATCTTAAAATTGTGGTCAATGTTTACACTCACATTTTACGTTTTCACGTTATGAACTTTGTAATTTCTCTGGTACGCAGCGGGTTTATAAAGACTTCAGTCACAAGGTGCAATGAAAGAAAACGTACTCGGTTAGAATAAAAAGCCAGATTTTGAAGAGGGGCCGCCATCATTGAGACTAATGAGATGATGACACGATTCGTTGGTTTTCAGAGACCGCGCGTATGTCTGTTTGGTGGTGTAACGGTAAACTAAAGAGACTGCCATACCGCGGAAGCTGCGGGATGTGCATCTTATATATACATCGTGACAAATTCGATGACGAAGGACCTCGCACCAGACAGATACTTGATGATGAGACAATTCGGTTATTGCTCGACTCCACATAAACTCACTGAGTCGTGGCGTGAATTATGCCTACCCCATAGATCGTTACGTCGAAAGATCCCAAACGTCACTTCATAAGAAGGATTGGTGTCATAAAAGTCGGATCTGTACCACGCATTCCCTTGTTGATTACTGACGTAGATACATCCAGCACAAGTTCAATGGTTATTCAAAGACTTCTTTTAATAAAGTCATCATGAATAGATAAACAGGGCTTACTTACATTGCATATTCGAAAAAGAAGAACATTGCTTGTTACCTTAACGATATCGCTCATTATTCACACTTATCTTCTCTGCGCATTTTCTCGTTATCTAAACAGAAACTCCTAGACGTAACTTATCATTCGATTCACTAACTTGTGTTAGTCGTACTGTTTCACATTAGTGCTTTACCAAATGACGCATTATAGAGAGACGTATAGCGTGTCAGTTACTTAATCAGTTTAGTTGTCGTTAACTGGAGCGCAGAGCTGATTTACCTCACTTGCTTTGCAAAAGGGCTACAGGCCCCCGAACACTTCATACATCTATCGTGACAAGTGTAATGGTATGGTTCACAATTTATCCTTAACTTAGAATCTATCACATATACGTTGTCTGCGTTCGTTTGTCATTCAATGTTGGTTAAACGATACCATCAATCTAAGTAGAACATTTTCTGTAATAAATCTGTCATCACTACATAAACCAGTTACCTCTTAGCGTGGACACACCGCATGTTATATTACAAACAATTGAAGCGGTTATTTACATCTGACTGGTCTGATCATATGCTACCTAAACTAAAACTCCTCTACGTAATTTATAATTCGATTCATCAACTTGTGTTGCATTAGTTAATTTCCCATTAGTACGTTCACAAATAAGTCATTACATATGTTCACCTGTTCAATAGTTATATACGTGTCGTTTGTTTTCACGCGTGACTAAACACATAGATTATGTTAACGACACATATCGCGTGTTATTTACTTGAACACTTTACGATTGTGTAATTGTAGTGCAAACCCAGTTTACAATATTTGCTTTGTAAAAGATCTATGCACGACGAAGTATTCTACACATCAATCACGACATACGTGTAAATGTATGGTTCACATTTAGTATTCACTTGAAATATATGTCATATATAAGTTATTACATTCTTTTGTCGTTCGCTGTAGATGCGTATTAAAATTCCACCATGATTGAAGCATTTATTGTACAACCTATCTAAGGCAGGGTTTATACTTGCCTTGCGCAATAGGTCATTCAGTGAAACAAAGTCATAGTACATGTTGTATTAAACAAATCACTCGTTATTCACACGTGCATACTGGTGTTATATGTTAACCAACCCGAAATTCATTCGCACAATTTGAGGGTACCCGTGTAACATGGTTAACATTTGATGCACATTTGAAATGCCTTTCCTACAAGTTCTTACTTCCTTTTGTAGTTCAACGTATATTGGTATAGAACGACAGCATGGTTGAAACATTTAGTGTACTAAACCTATCATCACAACATAAAGCGGGGCTTATACTTACATTGCGCAACATTTGACTTTCTGAAAACAAAGTCACAGTACATGTTACATTTCACACGTCACTTGTTATCCACACCTAACTATTTTGATCATATGATAATGAAGCAATGTTCCCATCACGTATTTTTTGATACTATTCCCTAACTTACGTCACGCATATGATTTCATATTAGTTCTTTAACAAATGACATTATATATGCACTTAGGTCCTCTACCGATACAAAATGTATACGTGTAATGCTTCTCTCAATACTTGTGTTAACAAATCTCATAACAGCGACAACTATAACAAGTATTTACTCAATCGTTTTTGTTTGGTTAACGATAGTGTGAATCCGCGTTGCATCCCTTGCTCCACAAGAGATATATAGGACCAAACATTCCGCACATCAATCGTCACACGCGTGCAAAATGGTTTACATTTAATGTTTACTTCAAAGGTTTTACATAAAAATTATTACCTTCTTCTGTCGTTCGCTGTATGTTGATATATATCTTCAAAATAATTGAAACAGTTATTTTACTAAACCTGTCATCACTAAAGGAAGCAGAGCTTATCCTTACAAATATTTTGCTAACTGAAAACAAAATCATATAACAGAGTTCATTAAACATATCACTCGCTGTTCATACCTAAATACTCTGATTAGATGTTAATTTAACAGAAACTCCTTCCTGTAAGTTATTATGTGGCTTCCCAACTTGCACTACGTAAGTTATGTCGCATTGGATCTTAAACAAATTACGCATTACATTTCCACCTAGTTTCTCAGCCAGTAAACAATATTCATACACAAAAAATTTCCATTTATTCCGTTGTTCGTTGTATGTTGATCAAGAACTTCAACTTAATAGAATTTTTATTTTACTAAACCTATCATTGTTACATTAAGCACAGCTTACTTGCCGTGAACGATCAAAAAAAACATAAGACTACATGTTACATTAAACATGTTACTCATTTTTCCGTCCTACGTACACTGATCATACCGTTTCTTAGTAGTCTAACATATATTATAACCACGACAGCTATACAGCGGCTTATTCTCTTAAAATAAGTTACTGCAGTGCAATCCAACTTTACATCACTTGCTTTGTAAAAGATCTATGTTCCGCCGAACACATCAAACGTCAATCGTGACACACGTGCAGCATGGTTCACATAAACATGTCTACTTGAATGTCATACATAAAAGTTGTTACTTTATTCCCTAGTTCATTGTACTCTGATACATAACTTTAACATAATTGAAACAATCCTTTACATCATCACTACAGAAACCCAAGGTTATCGGTATTGAGTACAGAAATGTACAGTATACACATGTATCCGTTTTAACATTGCCTACGGGTTCCACGAGTGTTACATAAATACGCAAACATGACATATGAAACACTGAATACATAAACTTATATTTTTCTTTCACGGTTGTCTTTCCCGAATGTGATGTAAACTTGATGACATATAAAAGATAAAACATGTAGAATGCTATTCATACATTTCATAATTGTCAAATGAGCTGCACGTATGTAACACATAACTATTTACATGATGACATGAAAAATAAAACTTGAAAAATACTTTCGTATTCGATTTGTTAATTATATCTTATTGCCTAAGTATTTCGCATTTGATCTTTAAAAAAATACACATTACATTACTGCTAGAGACTCTGCCGGTACAACAGCTATACATAAAAGCCATTACTTTCGTTCACTGTATTCTGATAAATAACTTCACTCATCATTCAAACCTAACTACACTGATCATACCGCTTTCCATATTTGTCTCATCCCAGATGATAACAGTGACACCTATAGCCTGTTATTGTCTTCTTCGTTGGCAAACTGCTGCGCAATCCAAATTTACATCACTTGCTTTGCAAAATGTCCATGTTCCACCAAACATTTTAGTGTAACATGGTTTAAATTTAATGTTCTCTCGCAATGTATACACAATTATTACTTTATTTCATAGTTCACCGTAGGATGATGCATAACTTCAATATCATGGAAACAATTTTTCACTATTATTACTACATAAAGCTGAGCTCCCTTGCATTGAATACCGATATTTATAGTATACACATGTATTCTTTCACGGTTGTCTATTAAGTACCCGAATAAAATATAAACTTGATGATATATGAAAGGCAAAACGTAGAATGCTACCTATGTTTCCTAATTGTCTAATGAGATACATAAATGTTGCACATAACTTAGACTTTATGACATATGAAACATAAAACTTACAGAATACTTACATATTTGTTGCACAATTGTCTAAGTATTGACCTAACTGGTACATAAAACATAAACTTGATTGCATATGAATCATCTAATACACAAACTTATATAATAATTACATATTTTTACCATTGTCTGATCCTACTTATGCGAATGCTGCATAACATTTAATTCATAATTCAATGAAATATAAACTTATTTATTCCTAAAATCATTGCCGTGTATTACACGTAATTCTTCCAAATTAAATAATACGTTAGAAGTATATCTTAACATCTTCAACCATAGCAGTACCACGCATATAGGTGGCAACGCCTCATTCCTTCCTAACTTGATATCATTTATAAAAAATATAGCATGCAAGCATCTCCACTCCGAAAGGTGAATCCCCTCACCCATACGCCTCATATCCTAACATTGACATTGCTAGAAATAGTGCACACACGCCCCTATTCTCTCTATCATAGTACCTATTCTCTAACCACCCAACTCTCTACTCCTCACCTCTCAACATAAGGTATTGTCCAAAAATAAAAAACGCATGTATGTCCGCTGCATCCTCTCTGAGATGGCAACATCACTGATTATTTAGACCTAATTCCTGTGATCATACCATTTCTTTTCACATTTGTCTCCACACAGTTATAACAAGGCCAGCCATAACCCGTTATTCTCTTAATCGTTAGTAAACTCATTGTAAGTTGATACATAACTTCAACATCCTGGAAACAATTCGCTTTATTATTGCCACATAAACCTAAGCTTCCTTGCATTAAATACCAAAATTTATAGTATACAGAAGTATTCTTTGACGGTTGTCTATTAAGTCCCCGAATGTGGCATAAAATAGAAACTTAATGCTATATGAAAGGCTAAACATGCAAAATGTTACCTATATGTTTCACAATTTTCTAATGAGCTACATACATGTTGCACATAACTTATACTTTATGCCATTTGAAACATAAAAGTTACATAATACGTTTCACTATTGTCTAAGTATTGCCCCAAATGCTACATAGAACATAAACTTGATTGCCTGTGAAGCATCTAATACACAAACTTATATAATAATCCTATAGTTTTACCATTGTGTTGTTCTAGTTATGCGAATGCTGCACAAAATTTAATTCATAATTCAACGAAACATTAAAAAAAAATCCTATTATCATTGCCGTATGTTGCACATAACTGTTTCATATTAAATCAAACGTTACCAATAAACCTTAACCATCATAGCACTACCACGCACAGAGGTAACAACATCTCATTCCTCCCTACCCTGATATCATTTATAAAAATAGAGAATGCAAGCATCTAAACTCCGAAAGGGGAACCCCCCTCCACACACCCGCCTCATTTCTTAATATTTATGTGGTTTCTAAAAATAGTGCATACGCGCCCCAACCCCCTCCATCAACCACCCTCTCCTCATCGCCTCAACACTAAAAATAGAGCATGCGTGCATAACCACTCAACCCTCCCCCAAGCGTCTCTCACCATCTGTTTTTCTAACCAATTACAACAAAGTGGAAAGGTAGGCATGGAAACTGAATTCTCTCTAGCCAACTCAATGTAGGGAGCGGAACAAACCAGTGGTGGGGATCTGACTCATTTTAGCTGTCTTTGGTAGAAATGTTCCGTCAGTAAATGATACTGACTGATACTGATCACACAGCACCCTCACTGTGTGCAAAAACTTCAGTTACCCCGTCGTTCGCATTATGGTGGTCTAAGAACGGCCCGCGTGCTTTGTAAAAGAGGATCGAGTATAAACTGATGGGTACATAAATCTCCGACAAACCCTCAAAGTAGTCTGATTAAACACTCAATCCCTTCGAAACGCCCCTTCATCGTAATTTTCAGACTAACTCCATATCTCATCCAACGTACGTGATGCCCGACAAAACTATTAGTTATAAGTAAACCGAGTCTATCACTTCCTATTAAATACATACATTTAAAAATACCAACTACACAGAGAAGAACTTATAAACGCCTATGTTCTCTATCAAAAACAGGGAACTGAATTCAATATTGTTTTTACATTATCGTCCGCTCACCCCCATCTCGAAATCCGATGAACAGCCAGCTGGGGTGAACTTCGCACACCCCCATTATATCCATCCGCCTCCCCCCCACCTTCAAGCCCACAAAAAGAGACAAGTCTGAACACGCTCAGTGGTGACTAGTACTAGCTTTCCGTCGCGACACGCTTCGGTGACTCCACTGGTCTGGGTAGCCTCTCAAATTAATGTATTGGTGTCCTTGGGGTGCGGGCGTGGGGGAGGCGGGTGGGCGGCTAGAGTACGTCCTCATTCATAGGTGGTAGTACCGGAGGGGCGACATGCTAAATAGGGGTGGGACGCGGTGAACGCGGTGAATGCGGAAAACGGTCGGACTAGGAGGGAGGGGGAAAAAGGGGCTGAGGGAGGGCGACTAATTTTACAAGATAACTGCTGTCCTTGCAGTTATCTGCCTATGACACAGCTTAACGTCACTACATGATTGTGAATACCGTTCACCGTCATGGTTGGGTGAGGGTAGGAGGGGATCGGCTTTCGGGGAGGGAGGGTCGGGGCAGTAATATCGGGAGTTGGTCGGTGGATGAGGAGCAGAGGGTTGGCACCCTCTTATTGTGAGAGAAAAGAGTTATGACAGTTGTTTGATGAGTCAGTCTGTTATTTCAATACTAATAAGCGCCTGTATGCTCTCCTCCTCAGGTAGTTTTTCATCTGCAAGCAATTAATACGTCGACCAGAAAGGTGAATGGGTTGACCTCTATAACATAAGCAACCAGCTGTCAGGTATTAATTGTCTTCTCTAACCGCTCCTCCGTGGGAGCTATAGGTGTAGGGATAACGGTCGGACTAGGAGAGAGGGGGAGAAAGGGGTATCGGGGCTGAGCGAGGGCGACTGATTTGACAAGATAATTATGAACTACTGTCCTTGCAGTTAACCCGCGATGACACATCCATGACGTCACTCCGTGATTGTGAAATACCGTTCACTATCATGGTTGGGAGGGTGTAGTAAGGGGTCTAGCTAGTTGAGTGGGGGGGGGGGCGTGAACAGGGGTGGGGGTCATGGGGGTGTGGAGTTTTGCTTGGGGAGGGGTAGTGGGGGGGGGGGTATAGGAGATACATGTGGGGAATGGGGGGGGGGGGGGTACAAACCTTTACGCGCCAGGTGGCAATAGGAGACCGGCGCGTATGCGCGCCGACAAAAGCGTTACCCCCAAGAAGCGTTACCCCCAGCGATTTACGAATTATCCTGACGCAGCTTCTACTACTTCTGAAACTGTACCGTCATTGAGCGGCTTGGAAAAAAATACCCCTTTGGAGCGGATTTTGGCGGTAAAACCCCGACCTAGCCGATTTGACGGTAGAACGCCCCGACCGAGCAGATTTTCACAGTGCTGAGGCGGGGGGGGGGGTTACCGCGGAACCCACTCTGCCAGCAGAGGGTTGTTTAGGTTATAGTTTGTATTTTCGACGCAATAGTTAAGCCAAAAAATATTTCAAAATAACACTGGGCCAAGGTTCAGGGCGCTTCACGCCTTCGACCTCGATCAAACGCGAAAACATAATTCGAATGTAACATGGCGTATAATTTATTAAAATCGAGTAAATTCATCCGGTACGGTACCAATGACACAGCAAATGCTATATTGTGGTTATAGTTTTGATGCCAAACTACGAGTACATTTCATTAGATTCATTTTCAATTTTCGCGTATGAAGGATAAATCTGATGGTTAAATTTGACATGGGCACAGGGACTATAGCTTAAGCAGAGAGCGCTCTGCCGGGAGATCGTGCGGAACACCCTAAAAGCCACCAATGTATGAAGTACCCCCCCCCCCCTATCCGGCCTCGCGCCTGTTTCCATGGTGACCTGACGATCACTGTGAGCTCGTGGCGCGAGGCGGCGCGATGCGATTTTAGCTGGCTAGTGAGCAACAAGTCAACATGCTTAAGTGTCTCTTGGTTAACTAGGAATCAACACTGAACATGTCTTCTGAAGAAAGCGACTTTCCCGAGAGAAAAGCTTAGACTTAGATATAAGTTGCATTGGTGTATAAGTCGCATCCCTCGGACTCGACAAAAAAGGTGTGACTTATACACTGGAAATTACGGTAGTTTAAACAATATTTATTATTTTAAACAATAATAAATAGTGTTTAAACTACCGTAATTTCCAGTGTGTAAGTCGCACCCCCCCCCCCCGCCCCCTTACCAACTTGACACCGGCCCTGAGATCTGAGTCCTTCGATCGTCCTCAGTTATCATAATTCCATCCGGCAAATAAAGCCAATTACTTCGGCGCTAATTGTAGAACCACTGTTGCATAGCGCCGACCCGGTATCAACTTTCTTTATGGCCCAAATGTCCAAAACAACAGCTGTATCAAGTTACACCATCCACTGCCGCTTCCTAAACGATGCCTCGCCTCTCCGAGTGACGTCAAAATTGTGCACCCTGCCAACAATGACGATTGACTCATCATTCCCTCCCAACAAATGCAACACGGCTTAACTGACCATGCGACGCATCAACCACCTCTATAAACAACGCCTAATTGACTCGCCCGCTCCTATTGGTTTACTGTAAGCTAGCCGGTGCCGCTGAAACTGTGCTCTGGGTACCCATCAGGAAACATAGAGCCGAGTTAAACGCAATTACGGGCAATAGTTAACAATGGTGGGCACATGTCAGAATATAAACTCTAGCTTCCGCAAGGCAGAACTGTGTAAGTACATGTATACCAATGCCCCCCGCCGCACAGGCAAACATAATACCGAAGGTGTGACTTATATATGGCTCAAGTAAAAATGTATCTCAAAATCGGCGGGTGCGACTTATACACCGGAAATTATGGTACTAAGCTTGTTTCTTCTTCTTTTTGGGGGGCTCGTTCATGATTTAGATATGTTTCTAGCATTGCAGCCTAATTGCCATTTTGTTACAATGAATAGTACATTTATTACATAATTGTTATATATATACATATGCATGACTAATTAGTCGGTGAAAATACATAAGAACCTGGTATCACATTTGCCAAACATATTTATTATTCAATTATGTGACTGATGAGTTAATGCCATGGAACAAAACATATGATATGATCAAGTTGATTGACTAGAGTGGCAGTCTCATATGATGCTTGTTTACTATAGGTTGCTGCTCATACTGGCAATATATGTACTGGTAGATTCGTTCACTTGTGCCGTAAACTCCATTTGCTTCTGAATGCGCCTTTTGTATCTGGTTCACAACACAAGCAGGCGTAACCTGTCTCACTCCTTTTCTGCGTTGTCCCCTGGTCCATAGAGTGAACTGCCTTTGTGCGGCTAATGTGTAAGTTCTACAATGAAATATAACACTGTCAGACACTTTATGTATGCAAATGTATGACTTATATTTAAATAAATAACCAATGTAATATCATGTCTTGTCTTCATTTTGACTAACTAGGCAAAGTTAGATGGTAATAGAAAATGGGTAACTAATTCTATAGTCTTAACCCTCAATAATAGATTAATTGTATTAATTCAATAATGACACACCAATAGCCATCAAATACCTTAACGCTTAGATATTTACATGGAATACTTGTACAGACAAGTGAAGTATTTGGAAGTTCAAGGCAGCCATATTGGGGCTAGTTGGCAAATGCACTGATATTTTGTTATATATATATAAAGAACTTTAATACTAGTTGAATAAAACAAAAATACAAAACTGTCAAGTAATAAAAAAACATCCCCATCCCCCCATCTATGGAATAGCTCCTGATAAGGCTAATACCATCGTTACTCTAAATCAGTGCATTCAACATGGTACCTGCCCATAGCAAAAACTATTTTATGTTGAAAAATATATAAATAAAGCCGGTGGGCTTCCCTGAACTAATCTGTTAATTACTGGCTAAAGCAGAGATTACAATCCACATTTTTCTTCACACAGTTATGATGCAAAAATAGTTGTTGACATCCATATAGTTAAACAAATCTGGTCATTTTGTATTTTTAGACTACATACCCAGTTTCATCCAAAGAATTTTGTTTGTATCCTATCATATCATATATGCTTGACCCTTGAGCCATAGAGAATAAGGATGCAGGCGGTCGCGAACACAATGCAATTACTCAAAATATATCTACACACGACATATATGCTCTATCGACTAAGCCAAATAAAGACTTACTCAGGCTTCATAATTCATAATAATTAGGCGCTTAAATCTGAACATGCAAATCCCTTTCCATAAAATCTGTTTACAACTCTCATAATGCCAAATAAAATACAGCTTTTATATTTATGAACATACCTGCTGGCAATAGGTCTTCTTCTCTGAGGTTCCGGAACCCCCGGATTGACAGTACCCTAGCTTAGCCTTAGGCATAGGCTGTGTGTGGGCTGAGAGACATTGATTCATGGCTATATTCACAGCAATCAATGTTGAGGCACACAGTGCTGAAAGTCTGATGTTTACAAACACAGTCACAGTTTCCATCCAATAATCCTTCCAAGGCCGGTATTCTGTACAACAAATTCACTCTTGCGTGATGGACATCTGATGACATTGTCTACACCACACCAGTCTGTCGTATGGATTCTTGCGTTTTCGTTTTTCGCGCCACCAGTCATCTGACATTTCTTTCTTGCCGTCGCCCCCTGAGAGATGATTTGGGTTGAAAAAATTGAAATTCGCTTCAACAGAAGAACAGGACTGGCGAGAGCGCCCATAGTAAGGACGTGCACGCCTATGATAGAGCTGTCGACTGCTTACAGGTCACATGCTGAACTGAGGGAGGAGTTCATCAACATTTTGGCAGTGACAGTGGTGCACATCGATATTTTGTGAACTATCTCTTCAATTGATAAATTCAAACATCTGTGCCGCCATTATGAACATTACCGGAAGCTTGCATTTCAGTCGTTTATTGAGGTTCCATTTATTCGACAGTGACATGTTGTCTTCTAGTAAAAGCGACTATAAGTCACAACTGATAGCAGTTCGGCCATTGCTGTTATAGTCTCTCCATTGAAAAGCTTAATGCGAAACCAGGCAGCCATATGACGTGATAGAGGGATTAAATGTGCGGTGTTGCTTGAAAGAAAAGAAATGGAACACATCGATATTCAAGGTAGTTATTTATTCCATATTTCAGAACAGGATGCATCTTCATCTTCCTTTTAGATTTTTGACTTTGATAATAATATATTTACATCTTTATTTCAATAATCACTCATTGTTGTGTACAACCATCTTTTTATCACATCCAGAATTCCACTCTACTCTTTCCTTTAGAAATGAGCAAACAACATGTGGAAGTTGAACTGATATTCGCTTCACCAGAATGTCTTATCAGCTCGGAATGGTTCCAATTGATGAAAACACTTCGAAGAAGAATTTGTTTATTGTGCGTTGACAAGGCACATTGTGTCACGACATGGTAAGTGCCTGTGGACATAATAAATATAACCCTATCGTATTTATTACCGATCAACATCTCATGTAGACTTCATTCAATAAGAATTTAACAATACATAACATACATTTCATTGTTAATTATGGGGCAAATCAGTTATATATTACCTCGTACATTATACATTTGTACATTATATAGGGGAGATTCGTTTCGTGAGCCCTATCGACGAATAGGTGAATTACGATCTGTCCTAACACACATACCACTGCTGATGATGACTGCAACTGCCACAACCAAGATTGTACGGGACTTAAAGACACTGTTCGCTACACCATCCCTCGTCATGGTTTCTCAGGTTCCAGATCGGTAAGAGTGATTATCCTGTAATAGCAATAGAAATTCACAATTATATATAAGTAAGCCACAAATAAAATATAGTCATGTGTATTAAGGTAATATCTGTTATAATACGCAACATTTTCATTTAAGCATTACTTAAGAATTACATGCATTGCAGGCCAAATATCTTTCTGAAAGTGGAAGCCGTAAACCATCCTATTGAAACAACATTGAGCTGGTACATCGATCAGCTTTGCAGGGAAAAGGAACTAGCTCCAAAAGCTGTAATATATTGTCGGTACGTGGCCTGTCTCTTGGAAATAGCCGCATTCATTTAAAGCCGAAATGGGACGTAATAAACTGTAAATTGCATTATTTCGGCTTCAAATCTCGCCGTACGTAGACGGACGAATGCCAATCATGTATTTATCATATATTTCACTTGTAGGTCCATCGACGAAGTCACGAAAGTATATGACAAGGTGACCAGAGTCTTGGAAATAAGTGGATTGGAGCGTCTAATAACCATATTTCACGCTTACTTGGATGAAGATAACGAAATAAATATTCCCGCCAAGTTTTGTTCTCGGGCATCGGTTGTACGCGTCTTGGTGGCAACAATAGCTTTCGGCATGGGTATGGAGGTACCGGACATTCGTTATGTTATGCACTGAGGTCCCCCTAGTAGCATAATTGACTATTGGCAGGAAGTAGGACGCTGTGCCAGAGATGGTGGACACGGAACATGTATAAACCACCATATAGCCTAAATGCGAAATGGTGTGACGAACAAATTTTAAATTTGGCCCGGAACTCGCAAATTCGCTGCGTTCGGCAAATGGTATTGTCAGCGTTGGTAGTTGATGGCATTACAGACAAAAACGTAGTTTCCTGCTGTAACAGCCATAATTGTTGCAGCTATTGTTTGACGGTCTGCAATGCGTTGAAAGAAAGCACTTAATATAATCACCTTCTTCATTTCTAAGCCTCCGGTTGTGCCATACGTCTCGCGTGATGGAAAAGTCTTTGAGCTTTCGACCAAGTTCGACTGGATTGTCACACCTCGTTCGGGAAGAAAACGTTGCATAACCGGCATGGCACCTGTTTCGCTCATAGCTGAAAAGAGCATCTTGGTGTAGTTCGGTGACTAAAATTGAATGTTTTTCTCTGTTTTTGTGAGTCCTTTTTTGATAGGCATTTTCTTGCTGAAGCCCAATATTTTTTTTTTCTTTTTCTTTTTTTTGGTAAAATCGTTTATTTCGAATCCAAACAGTTGTGGGTACATAGCAGCCATACATCTGACATATAAAACATTAGTTCGCAGCAAGCTGAAGCCCAATATGCTGTTGAAACTTTCTGTCAAAGGCTTTTCCAAATTCCCCGCCAAGACGACTGCAGCGCTGTATTTGGTCTTCAGTATATTGTCCATGAGATCGTCCAAGCATTTCTGAAATGCCAAGATGATTGTCAGTTCTACATATATATACACAGGTATAGAGATATGTATTAATAATGATAAATGTATACCCGGTTTAATTATTATCCGCGATAAAAAATACCTTTGAAATCATTGTTAAGTAGTTCATTCACAAGGTCCAATGGAATATTGTGTCCTCGTCCGCCACGCAAATTGGCTACCCTGCCCCATGTTATTTCTGACCTCAGGCCCTCCGGGAGAGATCCACCAACGTCTGCAAATATTCCAGAAATGAAGTTGCGCAAGTGTAAAACAATGTATAATAAAAATCAATTATCAATGCAATAAGTAATCCCTTATTTATACCTACTTGTCAATAGTGTGTGGCCTGCTATTAGATATTTCGGATGGTTACGTTGCCAAAATTTGATCATGCTGAGCCGCCATTCGGACATCATTGCACGACCGTCACCTTCCCGGACCGCATCTCGATTGGCAAGGTGGCACAATCCTCTCCAAACAACGGCAAAGCTGTATTGCTGGACATGGTCGTCATCTTCCTCGTCGAGTAAACATTCCTCCGAGCAAAACCAGCGTCCCTCTGAAATTACACATTTATATAGTTATACGAAGTCATACATTGTGTTACAGCTTAGGTCATAATTGTCGCGTTACTTTTTAATTTTCGCGTTATTTTTTTTCTGTACCTTTGTTTAGGATTCCGTCTTGAGCGATGCAGCGTTCATGATAATATTCTTTTCTTCGGCAGTTTTCCGTTAACAGTGCTTCAAGAGAAACGCTCTTGACTTTTCAAAGAAAAATCGATACAAACCTTTAGAATTCTTTTTATACAATTTATATATGATATTTTCGTACGGGTAGGGCGTGACCAAGCACACGGATTTGAACGTATTCACTCGAAATGGCGCCATTTATCTGGGAAAACCGCACGCGTTGAACAGCAGCCGTTAGATTGTGCTTATCCAGCACCGGCATCCTGGGGGTCCACTTTGGGCTAAATGGCGCTTTCAGCGAGCTGAAAATACAGCTTTCAGTGGGTAAGTTGGACTCGAAAGCCTCTAGATATCGACTTCCAGTTTCACCGAGAGTTGCAGAATGGCCACCTGAATAATAAAAACTATAGGTTCCAAGCTTATATGTAAAATTAAGCTTATATCGGCTTATATAGTGTGCACATGGTTCATAATAGTGCCTGAAGCGCCCAAGTTGCCCTTCATTTCGGCACGAGCATTTGTAATACCATTCACTCAAGCTGCTGACCTACTCATGAGGCCCCGTCTTGACCTCAAAAACGACGCTATCGTATTCAATGTAAATTTCAACCAGGGGGGCGAGCATATGCAATACTCAATGTACTGCAATCTAGAAATGATTTTCGTCATCGTCAGTGTCCCACTGACGTCTATAAATTGTCCTGTAAGAGAAGACAAACAAGG
Source organism: Arenicola marina (assembly GCA_964019135.1). Taxonomy (NCBI): domain Eukaryota; kingdom Metazoa; phylum Annelida; class Polychaeta; family Arenicolidae; genus Arenicola; species Arenicola marina. The sequence goes on from CAXHSH010000451.1 coordinate 139,766, forward strand.
CACGATGATAAGGAGCGCCAGTATTGCTACATTAAGAAAGTACTTTTTCTGCTCAAAGAAATATGAGGTAGGCTGAGACCATGCGTACATGACTTTGATGGGGGGCGAGTTGGCTTAATTTATGGTTTCTTGCCAATTGGCCGAACGAAGCGTTAACACTCGCAAAATTAATCTTAAGATGTAAACGTTTTGTGCAGATCACGATTAGATTAGGTCAGACACCCGCTTTAAAAGCTTATATCGGCTTTATCCAAATGCTAACACCGGCTAAAATGTGATTATTAGTTAGCATTAGAATATAGAGCATGTGAACAGTAAACTTATCCAGTAAAATTGGGATGCTACATCTGCATCGCATAACTAACACGTGCGACATAAAGCAACATAGCTAAGTGGACTAAGTGGAGTATTGGGCGTGACAGTCAATTTTCCCTTAGTTTTCATCAGAAGGTGGCCTAGAAACCGCTCCAGGCACCAAGCAATACCGATTGTCGGGTCAAGATCTGGCAGATACATCTGGCAGATAGATCTTTCAGATAGATGCCTGTATAGAAAACCACACTAAGAGAGAACACTGTGACCACATTTAGTGAGGTGGCTGGCAGCTGAGTGACAGTCCCCTTTCAACTCTGGGACCACATTTAGAGAGGTAGCTGACGGCTGAGTAAGCGTTCCTTTTCCACTACGGGACCACATTTAGGGAGGTGGTTGACGGCTGAGTGATCGTCCCCTTCCAACTATGGGACCACATTTAGTGACGTGGCTGACGGCTGCGTGACAGTCCCCTTTCAACTATGGAACCACATTTAAGTAGGCGGCTGACGATGCCCTTTCAACTCGGTGACCTTATTTCTGAGCGACCATGTGTTGCCCAATCATAAGCATGTAATCGTAAGCACGTAATGGATCTTAAATCGTGCCGATGTCCCTAATAGACCGCTGTACTTGTCACTGATGGGGACCACGGGAGGGGAAAGAATGGCAGGGAGAATACAGTAAACAACTTGGCTTCGGCCCGGGCTTCGGTGCACCGCGGACTTTGCACTGTCAAACCATCGTATCGGTGGTCGGGAGAGGTGGGAAGGAGCTGTCATAGTGAGTTGCTCGAGGGTGTCAGGGGGATGGGAGCGGGGACTCTCATATGGATTTTCTGGCCTAGAGTCTGTCCGGTAAAGTCAGATATATCTTTTCCGAAATGGAAGTTGTGGATTGGTACATGAACCGCACGCAGCCTGGCTATAATCTTGGGATTTGCTTGCTGAACTGTTTTTATGTATTTCTCCACAACCGCTCACATCCTGGTTTTGCTTATATAAGTCAAATCTCCCAAGGCCTTCCACTCAGTGAACGCCTTAGCGCTCCAAGAGCTACACACAACCGATAACGACATTGTAACGCCGGTCGAGAGCCATGTGGAACGATGCTTGGATTGCCCTCCCAGTCACGAGCATGGTCACTGCGGTTTGGGGACAAGGTAAACATATATGTATATAACTATATGTGCATGCATTGTCATATTTCCACTATATTCAGTGTAAACTAATTAACGAATTAATTGTTTTCCTGGGGGTGGCGGTTGTTGGAGTCGGACGAACAGACACAGACATAACTGTTTTCTGCATTATATTGTATGACTTTTAAATTAAAATTTAATGTTTATGAAGGCAAATATTGTTCAATGCTTTAATAGATTGTGCAATATAACAGAATATATATAAAATAAGTATAAATGAAGAAAGATAGCCCCAAGTTTCGGACGAATAAGACATACAGAAATAAATTACAGACGAATTTTCCCTTCTCAATATTTCCCGCAGCCAACAGCGGAAGTTAGGCATATGTTCACTGTAATGAAAAGACAATTTCCGAAAATACTAAGCGATTTTGGACCACTGAAAATTCAATGAGACAAGTTGAAAAGTTTGTGACAAGTTTTGACGAAGATAGGACCGAAAAGAGAGTAATATCGCAAGATTTGGGTAAATACTGGACAGAACTCCGGTATTGACCATAGTATATTGCTTTTGCTCTGCGTCAAGATGCAAATAGAGACAGATACAAGCATATACATTTTTCTTGCTGCTAGCTGATTTCTTGAAATAGACATTGCTAGCATAATATGTTTTATGTCAGTTATTAGAACCCATAATGGCAAGATATAACCCTTTATAGGTTTTCTTTCATACTAGGATGGTTTCTAGGGCCAGATTTGAGTCAATCTCATATAGAATAGGATCCAAGATGAAAACTGTCGTATCATCTGATATGGGTGTCTCCATGTTACGTCCAACACCTATCTGTCTGCCTCATATGTTACGCCTGGCTTAGCCATACGTTAAACACCCGTCTGTCGGTCTCGTGTTACGGGCGACACTCTGTCGGTCCGGTATAACACATTATCACCCATTTGTTGAATATCCTCCATGTCTATCACAAGATTATGCGTAGGCTTATGTTACATGGCTCTCCTATAGAAAATGATAACGTTGACACATTACGGTATTACTATGCTAGCCTTAATCATCCAATAAGGGGTCGGACATAACATAATATCGAACGTAAAGTACCAGGACAGACAGCCTTGTCCGTGGTGTGGCAATTTGTTCCTGCTTCCAAGAGGATTTTCCCGCGCTTACAAACATGTGACGCACCATGACGTGTAAAGTAGCGTTATACGGCATAAAGTATCAACTAAGACTTGGAGCCCCCAAGGTTTACCATCTGATAAATCATTCGTGATCAAAATCATAGCGAGACGTTTTATTTATTTATAAGAAATGCTTAATTAACATTATGTTTATTTAATTTACAAGTTCCAACTACGTTCTTTGAGACTTTACAATTGTTTCTGTAGTAGACTTCCACAATCTTCCTCCGATGACATGCCTATGTCACAAATGGGTTCTCTCAAAATACTTCATTTTCGTATTACTTTCTTACTTTATATTTTACTTCATCTTAAATATGTGAAATTATCCATACTATATCTTTTATATATACTCTTTACGATGCACAAGATGATTGGTACTCCCCGTCCTTTCAAATAAGTTTTGTTCGACTTGAACTGACCATACTCCAAAATGTAACGCCTTAGCGTATTACGTCCCATATGTGGATCGGCCGTTTTTGTTTGTTAGTGTGTTTGTATTTATGTCTGTTTCACTCGAAAATTGCAAGTCTCCGAGCGGCCTAACAGCTGCACACAACGGTTTGAAGTTTGAACATTGGTGTCTCATAGCTACGCCGTAGTGCTACAACATACTCGTCACCTAGGTCAAAAGGTTAAAGGTCAAGGTCACAGCGATTTTTGAAAAAAAAATAAGAACGTATATATCTACGTTAATATTGGGGATAAAGGTCTCAGATCAGTTTCAGAATGTGCTAGCCTTCAAGGCGCAGTTTTTGAGTATTGTTCACTTTTTGAATCGCAATATCCATTTTCGAGGTTTTGCGCAAAATGCACAGAATGACCGCTTTTTGACACATTTAGCATCAAGCAATCGCTATGCCGTTCTAATATTTCATAGAAATATGAATTGAGGTGACTTGTGTCGAATCTCAGTTTTCTGATGCGTCACGTGACGTCACGATGACGTCACCTTTGGTAATTACAAAAAAATCGTCAAAGATCGGAAAAAATACAAATGCGCGATTGGCGTTATATTGTGGGAAAAATAGTTTATCGTATAGCTGCATTTCTCTAAGGGACTTGTTAGAACCCTGGATCTTTCAGCCTGGGAAAAATGTTTTGTGGGGTATTTCACAAGTGCCTCCATCAAACAACACCGCGATTTTTTCATTAGTTAAACATGATATCTGGTAGCCACAGTTACCATATGCAATTAGAGCAAAACGTGACGTCACAGGATTTTTTTTTAATTTGGCCAACGGTGAAAAACACACTCTATGACCCAAAATCGATTTTCGTCATCATCAGTGTCCCACTGACCTCTTGTAAGGCTTATGTGTTTGCTGTCTGCTTGGGGTTTACCGTGCAGCATAGTCACATCGACCCTAACTTGTCTTTGCTAGGGCGCTGTTGCATAATCGAAACACGTGGTCTCCAAACCTTTCCCGTGGCGTTGGTAATGTAGACACACATCACTCAGTCAGTCTCTTAAAAAACCTGGTTTTACTGCTGTAGTGTGAAATGTTACAATAACTGTCTCTCAGTATATGATCAATGCGTCACTGGCTGGACTGCACAATGTTTGCCATTGGCGACTGTCTCCCAGTCTCGCGGCTCAACCTCATATCATGTCATCTCCAAAAGTGGCCCGTCGATTGCAGAGTTGCCCTATTTTCCAACCAGTTGCCTTTATATTGTCTCACCGGCGGCGCTGGCCAATGGTCTAATCGCCATCTACCCTTTGTACTTACCTTTTGGTTGCGTCCTCGCGGCACGCACCGGACGACACCGGACAACACTAAGTGTCGAATTTCCTCGCTCGAACGGCCGGAAGCGAGCTAGATTCGTAACCATTGTCGTGCTGTTTGCGCTCCCGCCCATGAGGTTCGTCAGTGAACAAAATGGCGGGGCGCGACTTTTCTATGGATTGAGCATAACAACAAAATGCGTGTATTCCTTACACTTATAATGTCTGATGGGAAATGTATATATGCGTGTCCTAGATATGGGAAAGATGTTGTAAAGTTGATTTAATGTATGAGGAGATGAGAATGGGGGTTGGGAAAAATGTTTTTCATTTAGAATCAAGGCCATCCGTGGTGTGGACCCGGGTCACATAAAAAGTTGGGAACCCTCCCGGTCATTTTCACCCCCCCCCCCCTCCGGTGGCAAGTTTGCAGTGACCCCCCCACCCTTCTCGTCAAACTTCTCGATCCGCCCATGCAACTTGCGCACCAATTCAACTAAATTTAACTTCTGGTGCCGTGCAGTGTTACCCGCGCGAACGCAGCTTTTGAAACGCTGTCTGGTGTCTCGTGAACCTCTCGGGCTCGTTCTCGTTTTGGATTCTTCGTTCTCGTCATCCGGGTCTTTGCTGGGTGGAATACCAACAACGCGGTTGCGGCTAGACTGCTGTCTCCGAGGCATATGTGGGGTTGCTGGGTAAGTGTTAGGGTTTGTGGAGGTTAGACTCCAGACATGTTAGATTAGGGTTAGTGTCAGTGTTAGAGTTACTTAATATGGTTGGCATTAGCGTTGGGGTGCCTCAGAGAATGCGGTTTAGCCTCGACCGGTGCAAGGCCAACGACGCCCGCTTCCATACCCACATACATGGAACGATCACATAGTAGGTGGCGCTCAGGCCAGTTATTGTCGGGTTGGAGAGAATACCCCCAAACATGTCAATGCCGAATACGTGGATGATGAGGAAATATGGGTGATATGTGAGGCGGGGGGCGTCAGAGAGGGACTAGGTGAGAAAGGCGGAAGGGGGTGGGGGCTGTCTGAGGCGGGGAGGGGTTCAGGGAAGGGCGCGGGAATGAGTTTCTCAACAGCGGACAATCTGTCCAGGGAGGATATGGGGATGTCTGTGATATTTTGTTGTTTTTGATTAAATACACCATTGCGGAGCTTTTAATTTTGCTCATATACCAAGCCGTTCACCTTCTCGCCACTCCATTACGCTCTGGGAGAAAACATCATTTTTACCTTCCTTGCGTTCCTTTGCGCTGTTTTCCCACTTGTGTTTACTCATGAGGCAGGACAGGTGTAAAATTGACCCCCGCGGACTAATTGGGGATTCAATTTATACTTTTAAATATTAATAATAATTCGCGATTTCATCTTCCAGTACTTCTCGTCTTCTCGTTGTGTTATGAGACATGAGAAAATTGACTTCATGATGTTTTATTCTTCAGTCCGTGTAATTTTCTTCATAAATACAATATAATAGAATCGCCATGATATAACAGCGCGCACACTCGCAGGTGGCGGCTATGGCTTTGTGACCGACTGGCTAGCGTCTTCTTCCGAGTGGGTTCCCGAGTCTCTCTGGCTGATCTCTTTTATAGGGCCCGCACGCCCACGGTCTATGACTCAGCAATATCAGCAATATCAGCCGGAAATACGGCGAATACCTCGTCTCCAGAGACGGGATGGATGTTGATGTTACGCCCAAAAGTTAACATTCCTCCCGGGCTCTTTAACGAGTTTGTCCCGATCTATCTTTGTCTTAGCAAAAATAAACAAGGTTACCGTGACCTTTCTGGCGAGAACCTGTTTACGGTGGGAGAACCATTACTCGTGCTGAGTGAGAAATAAACCATTAGGAGTGAGAAGTAAAACCCTGTGAGTGATCAATACAACCACTCTTTCGTGGGACAAGCGACCTTGGAACCTTCTTTCACACAGCTGTCGGCCAATCAACGTAATAACAACCCGCCCATGGAAAGTGCTTACTTCCATGGCCCGATCCGACCTCGGGGTCTTATCTCTCGGACTTATACCTCCTCCTATACGTCGTTTATTATGTTGGGACAGCTGCAAAGCCAGCGGCGCGGCGAGATATTGGCCAGTTGCCTGAGGCTCTCTTAGTGTATATCAAGTATATGTGGTTACATGTTGATTATAGGCAAAGCCAAATAGCACATCTACTTAAAGGCTTCATAAAGGCAAGCCAAATTACTATCAAATAAAAGGCTTAATTAAACTAATTAAAGGCTTAATGAGGAGCCAAGCCTTTACACAGGGCAATGACTGGACACAACTAGGGGAAGGGATGGAGATACTGACAAGGTTAGAAACATACAAAAAGAGAGAGGTAGGGTTGGGCCGGGTGGGTGATACTTGGACACACCACGTCGGGAGGGAAATATGTATCGAGAGGACATGGTGAGATCGAGCACCGCAGTTAATTATACAAAGTAATTACTTACCCAGTCATTTATGTCGGTGAACACGTAAGACTGGCTTGTATATATAACCTACGTGGTCAATATTGTTCTGCCCTCCCACTTATCTCCTGCAATACATACACGCCTCCACTCCTAGTAATGAGACCTACACAACGACGTAGCTACCCCATGAAGGCGCGGAGGGTGGGGGCGCGGAGTGGACGTCGTGTAGGCTAACAGTAACATCAGTAACCCTATTATTATTATGACTACTGGTCAAGTGTATCTATTTCATTAAGAAATCAAACTCTGAAATACAATAATAATGCTCACGAGAATTGTAAATACCCACATGAGAAGGAATTCATCTTAGCCAGACAATATACCTTTGCAATCCTGACAGTATTTTGTGTCCCTGGGGAGCCAGTCTCCTACCGGTTTCGATAGTCAATCGGTGATCCGCACATCTAAATTTGGACATTTCTCCGGTTCCAGAAGAGTCTTAATTGCGGGATAAGTACGCAGGTTATTGCTGGCTTTAACACCACTGCTGTAATATTGACCAGCACACTCTGCCTCAACATCCCTCCTGCCCCCATCACCTACTCCCACCCTAACCCATTCGGGTTCTCCCTGCTCCATCCTTCATGCCCCATCCCTCCTGCCCCCTCACCTACTCTCACCTTAACCCATTCGGTTTCTCCCTGCCCCATCATTCCTGCCCCATCCCTCCTGCCCCCTCACCTACTCCCACCTTCACCAATTCGGTTTCTCCCTGCCCCATCCTTCCTGCCCCATCCCTCCTGCCCCCCTCACCTACTCCCACCGTCACCCATTCGGTTTCTCCCTGCCCCATCTCTCTATTGATCCCTGTGGCTCTATGGGAAAACACACAAGAATTGTGCAAAGTTCCGCTATTCGCGGAACCACCCGTAGGCTGGTACACAGACAAAGTCACGTGCCCACGGGCCGAATGACTCGCTGGATGGCGCCCCCTATTAAACGTATGCGTCGTACTGCAGTCACGTGACGTCCTTGGGGAGTCATACGAGAAGTGGGGATCAGGTTGAACAAATGAGGGGGAGCGGGAGAGGCGAGGGGAGAGGGCTATAACGGGCGATAATATGGGGCATGAGGGAGTCGATTCGATGAGACTGAGAGAGAGTGGGAGGGAGGCGAGGACATGCTGGACAGTAGTCGCAGTGTAGAGGAAAGCAAAATTTGTCGATTTGGAGGAGAAGTAGGCTTTTTAGTTTCGTAAAATACGACTTTTCGGGTACAAATGGCGTTTTCGGCAAATAGAATCACGTTTCTTTCGCCCATTTCCTAAATTTGGTTAATCGGGCATGCGCGAAGGAGTCCACGATGTTATTTATGCAAAATTTGTCCATTTGGAGGAGAAGTAGGTTTTTTAGTTCCGTAAAATACTACTTTTTGGGTACAAATGGCGCTTTCGGCAAATAGAATCACTTTTCTTTCGCCCATTTCCTAAATTTGGTTAATCGGGCATGCGCGAAGGAGTCCACGATGTTATTGATGCAAAATTTGTCGATTTGGAGGAGAAGTAGGTTTTTTAGTTTCGTAAAATACGACTTTTCGGGTACAAATGGCGTTTTCGGCAAATAGAATCACTTTTCTTTCACCTATTTCCTAAATTTGGTTAATCGGGCATGCGCGAAGGAGTCCACGATGTTATTTATGCAAAATTTGTCGATTTGGAGGAGAAGTAGGTTTTTTAGTTTCGTAAAATACGACTTTTTGGGTACAAATGGCGTTTTCGGCAAATAGAATCACTTTTCTTTCGCCCATTTCCTAAATTTGGTTAGTCGGGCATGCGCGAAGGAGTCCACGATGTTATTTATGCAAAATTTGTCGATTTGGAGGAGAAGTAGGCTTTTTAGTTTCGTCAAATACGACTTTTCGGGTACAAATTGTGTTTTCGGCAAATAGAATCACGTTTCTTTCGCCCATTTCCTAAATTTGGTTAATCGGGCATGCGCGAAGGAGTCCACGATGTTATTTATGAAAAAAAATCTCGATTCGGAGGAGAAGTAGGCTTTTTAGTTCCGTAAAATACTACTTTTTGGGTACAAATGGCGCTTTCGGCAAATAGAATCACTTTTCTTTCGCCCATTTCCTAAATTTGGTTAATCGGGCATGCGCGAAGGAGTCCACGATGTTATTGATGCAAAATTTGTCGATTTGGAGGAGAAGTAGGCTTTTTAGTTTCGTAAAATACGACTTTTCGGGTACAAATGGCGTTTTCGGCAAATAGAATCACTTTTCTTTCGCCCATTTCCTAAATTTGGTTAATCGGGCATGCGCGAATGAGTCCACGATGTTATATATGCAAAATTTGCGATTTGGAGGAGAAGTAGGCTTTTTAGTTTCGTAAAATACGACTTTTCGGGTACACATGGCGTTTTCGGCAAATAGAATCACTTTTCTTTCGCCCATTTCCTAAATTTGGTTAATCGGGCATGCGCGAAGAAGTCCACGATGTTATTTATGCAAAATTTGTCGATTTGGAGGAGAAGTAGGCTTTTTAGTTCCCGTAAAATACTACTTTTCGGGTACAAATGGCGTTTTCGGCAAATAGAATCACTTTTCTTTCGCCCATTTCCTAAATTTGTTTAATCGGGCATGCGCGAAGGAGTCCACGATGTCATTCATGCAACATTTGTCAAATTTGGAGGAGAAGTAGGCTTTTTAGTTCCGTAAAATACTACTTTTCAGGTAAAAATGGCGTTTTCGGCAAATAGAATCACTTTTCTTTCGCCCATTTCCTAAATTTGGTTAATCGGGCATGCGCGAAGGAGTCCACGATGTTATTTATGCAAAATTTGTCGATTTGGAGGAGAAGTAGGCTTTTTAGTTCCGTAAAATACTACTTTTCAGGTAAAAATGGCGTTTTCGGCAAATAGAATCACGTTTCTTTCGCCCATTTCCTAAATTTGGTGAATCGGGCATGCGCGAAGGAGTCCACGATGTTACTTATGCAAAATGTGTCGATTTGGAGGAGAAGTACGCTTTTTAGTTCCGTAAAATACTACTTTTCAGGTACAAATGGCGTTTTCGGCAAATATAATCACTTTTTTTTCGCCCATTTCCTAAATTTGGTTAATCGGGCATGCGCGAAGGAGTCCACGATGTTATTTATGCAAAATTTGTCGATTTGGAGGAGAAGTAGGCTTTTTAGTTTCGTAAAATACGACTTTTCGGGTACAAATTGTGTTTTCGGCAAATAGAATGACGTTTCTTTCGCCCATTTCCTAAATTTGGTTAATCGGGCATGCGCGAAGGAGTCCACGATGTTATTAATGCAAAAGCTGTCGATTTGAAGGAGAAGTAGGCTTTTTAGTTTCGTAAAATACGACTTTTCGGGTACAAATGGCGTTTTCGGCAAATAGAATCACTTTTCTTTCGCCCATTTCCTAAATTTGGTTAATCGGGCATGCGCGAAGGAGTCCACGATGTTATTTATGCAAAAATTGTCGATTTGGAGGAGAAGTAGGCTTTTAAGTTTCGTAAAATACGACTTTTCGGGTACAAATGGCGTTTTCGGCAAATAGAATCACTTTTCTTTCGCCCATTTCCTAAATTTGGTTAATCGGGCATGCGCGAAGGAGCCCACGATGTTATTTATGCAAAATTTGTCGATTTGGAGGAGAAGTAGGCTTTTTAGTTTCGTAAAATACGACTTTTCGGGTACAAATTGTGTCTTCGGCAAATAGAATCACGTTTCTTTCGCCCATTTCCTAAATTTGGTCAATCGGGCATGCGCGAAGGGTTCCACGATGTTATTTATGCAAAATTTGTCGATTTGGAGGAGAAGTAGGTTTTTTAGTTTCGTAAAATACGACTTTTCGGGTACAAATGGCGTTTTCGGCAAATAGAATCACTTTTCTTTCGCCCATTTCCTAAATTTGGTTAATCGGGCATGCGCGAAGGAGTCCACGATGTTATTTATGCAAAATTTGTCGATTTGGAGGAGAAGTAGGCTTTTTAGTTCCGTAAAATACTACTTTTCAGGTAAAAATGGCGTTTTCGGCAAATAGAATCACGTTTCTTTCGCCCATTTCCTCAATTTGGTCAATCGGGCATGCGCGAAGGAGTCCACGATGTTACTTATGCAAAATGTGTCGATTTGGAGGAGAAGTAGGTATTTTAGTTTCGTAAAATACGACTTTTCGGGTACAAATGGCGTTTTCGGCAAATAGAGTCACTTTTCTTTCGCCCATTTCCTAAATTTGGTTAATCGGGCATGCGCGAAGGAGTCCACGATGTTATTTATGCAAAATTTGTCGATTTGGAGGAGAAGTAGGCTTTTTAGTTTCGTAAAATACGACTTTTCGGGTACAAATTGTGTTTTCGGCAAATAGAATCACGTTTCTTTCGCCCATTTCCTAAATTTGGTTAATCGGGCATGCGCGAAGGAGTCCACGATGTTATTAATGCAAAAGCTGTCGATTTGAAGGAGAAGTAGGCTTTTTAGTTTCGTAAAATACGACTTTTCGGGTACAAATGGCGTTTTCGGCAAATAGAATCACTTTTCTTTCGCCCATTTCCTAAATTTGGTTAATCGGGCATGCGCGAAGGAGTCCACGATGTTATTTATGCAAAAATTGTCGATTTGGAGGAGAAGTAGGCTTTTAAGTTTCGTAAAATACGACTTTTCGGGTACAAATGGCGTTTTCGGCAAATAGAATCACTTTTCTTTCGCCCATTTCCTAAATTTGGTTAATCGGGCATGCGCGAAGGAGCCCACGATGTTATTTATGCAAAATTTGTCGATTTGGAGGAGAAGTAGGCTTTTTAGTTTCGTAAAATACGACTTTTCGGGTACAAATTGTGTCTTCGGCAAATAGAATCACGTTTCTTTCGCCCATTTCCTAAATTTGGTCAATCGGGCATGCGCGAAGGGTTCCACGATGTTATTTATGCAAAATTTGTCGATTTGGAGGAGAAGTAGGTTTTTTAGTTTCGTAAAATACGACTTTTCGGGTACAAATGGCGTTTTCGGCAAATAGAATCACTTTTCTTTCGCCCATTTCCTAAATTTGGTTAATCGGGCATGCGCGAAGGAGTCCACGATGTTATTTATGCAAAATTTGTCGATTTGGAGGAGAAGTAGGCTTTTTAGTTCCGTAAAATACTACTTTTCAGGTAAAAATGGCGTTTTCGGCAAATAGAATCACGTTTCTTTCGCCCATTTCCTCAATTTGGTCAATCGGGCATGCGCGAAGGAGTCCACGATGTTACTTATGCAAAATGTGTCGATTTGGAGGAGAAGTAGGTATTTTAGTTTCGTAAAATACGACTTTTCGGGTACAAATGGCGTTTTCGGCAAATAGAGTCACTTTTCTTTCGCCCATTTCCTAAATTTGGTTAATCGGGCATGCGCGAAGGAGTCCACGATGTTATTTATGCAAAATTTGTCGATTTGGAGGAGAAGTAGGCTTTTTAGTTTCGTAAAATACGACTTTTCGGGTACAAATTGTGTTTTCGGCAAATAGAATCACGTTTCTTTCGCCCATTTCCTAAATTTGGTTAATCGGGCATGCGCGAAGGAGTCCACGATGTTATTAATGCAAAAGCTGTCGATTTGAAGGAGAAGTAGGCTTTTTAGTTTCGTAAAATACGACTTTTCGGGTACAAATGGCGTTTTCGGCAAATAGAATCACTTTTCTTTCGCCCATTTCCTAAATTTGGTTAATCGGGCATGCGCGAAGGAGTCCACGATGTTATTTATGCAAAAATTGTCGATTGGAGGAGAAGTAGGTTTTTTAGTTTCGTAAAATACGACTTTTCGGGTACAAATGGCGTTTTCGGCAAATAGAATCACTTTTCTTTCGCCCATTTCCTAAATTTGGTTAATCGGGCATGCGCGAAGGAGTCCACGATGTTATTTATGCAAAATTTGTCGATTTGGAGGAGAAGTAGGCTTTTTAGTTCCGTAAAATACTACTTTTCAGGTAAAAATGGCGTTTTCGGCAAGTAGAATCACGTTTCTTTCGCCCATTTCCTCAATTTGGTCAATCGGGCATGCGCGAAGGAGTCCACGATGTTACTTATGCAAAATGTGTCGATTTGGAGGAGAAGTAGGTATTTTAGTTTCGTAAAATACGACTTTTCGGGTACAAATGGCGTTTTCGGCAAATAGAGTCACTTTTCTTTCGCCCATTTCCTAAATTTGGTTAATCGGGCATGCGCGAAGGAGTCCACGATGTTATTTATGCAAAATTTGTCGATTTGGAGGAGAAGTAGGCTTTTTAGTTCCGTAAAATACTACTTTTCAGGTACAAATGGCGCTTTCGGCAAATATAATCACTTTTCTTTCGCCCATTTCCTAAATTTGGTTAATCGGGCATGCGCGAAGGAGTCCACGATGTTATTTATGCAAAATTTGTCGATTTGGAGGAGAAGTAGGCTTTTTAGTTTCGTAAAATACGACTTTTCGGGTACAAATGGCGTTTTCGGCAAATAGAATCACTTTTCTTTCGCCCATTTCCTAAATTTGGTTAATCGGGCATGCGCGAAGGAGTCCACGATGTTTTTTATGCAAAAATTGTCGATTTGGAGGAGAAGTAGGCTTTTAAGTTTCGTAAAATACGACTTTTCGGGTACAAATGGCGTTTTCGGCAAATAGAATCACTTTTCTTTCGCCCATTTCCTAAATTTGGTTAATCGGGCATGCGCGAAGGAGTCCACGATGTTATATATGCAAAATTTGCGATTTCGAGGAGAAGTAGGCTTTTTAGTTTCGTAAAATACGACTTTTCGGGTACAAATGGCGTTTTCGGCAAATATAATCACTTTTCTTTCGCCCATTTCCTAAATTTGGTTAATCGGGCATGCGCGAAGGAGTCCACGATGTTATTTATGCAAAACTTGTCGATTTGGATGAGAAGTGGTCTTTTAAGTTTCGTAAAATACGACTTTTCGGGTACACATGGCGTTTTCGGCAAATAGAATCACTTTTCTTTCGCCCATTTCCTAAATTTGGTTAATCGGGCATGCGCGAAGAAGTCCACGATGTTATTTATGCAAAATTTGTCGATTTGGAGGAGAAGTAGGCTTTTTAGTTCCCGTAAAATACTACTTTTCGGGTACAAATGGCGTTTTCGGCAAATAGAATCACTTTTCTTTCGCCCATTTCCTAAATTTGTTTAATCGGGCATGCGCGAAGGAGTCCACGATGTTATTTATGCAAAACTTGTCGATTTGGATGAGAAGTGGGCTTTTAAGTTTCGTAAAATACGACTTTTCGGGTACACATGGCGTTTTCGGCAAATAGAATCACTTTTCTTTCGCCCATTTCCTAAATTTGGTTAATCGGGCATGCGCGAAGAAGTCCACGATGTTATTTATGCAAAATTTGTCGATTTGGAGGAGAAGTAGGCTTTTTAGTTCCCGTAAAATACTACTTTTCGGGTACAAATGGCGTTTTCGGCAAATAGAATCACTTTTCTTTCGCCCATTTCCTAAATTTGTTTAATCGGGCATGCGCGAAGGAGTCCACGATGTCATTCATGCAACATTTGTCAAATTTGGAGGAGAAGTAGGCTTTTTAGTTCCGTAAAATACTATTTTTCAGGTAAAAATGGCGTTTTCGGCAAATAGAATCACTTTTCTTTCGCCCATTTCGTAAATTTGGTTAATCGGGCATGCGCGAAGGAGTCCACGATGTTATTTATGCAAAATTTGTCGATTTGGAGGAGAAGTAGGCTTTTTAGTTCCGTAAAATACTACTTTTCAGGTAAAAATGGCGTTTTCGGCAAATAGAATCACGTTTCTTTCGCCCATTTCCTAAATTTGGTCAATCGGGCATGCGCGAAGGAGTCCACGATGTTACTTATGCAAAATGTGTCGATTTGGAGGAGAAGTACGCTTTTTAGTTCCGTAAAATACTACTTTTCAGGTACAAATGGCGTTTTCGGCAAATATAATCACTTTTTTTTCGCCCATTTCCTAAATTTGGTTAATCGGGCATGCGCGAAGGAGTCCACGATGTTATTTATGCAAAATTTGTCGATTTGGAGGAGAAGTAGGCTTTTTAGTTTCGTAAAATACGACTTTTCGGGTACAAATTGTGTTTTCGGCAAATAGAATCACGTTTCTTTCGCCCATTTCCTAAATTTGGTTAATCGGGCATGCGCGAAGGAGTCCACGATGTTATTTATGCAAAATTTGTCGATTTGAAGGAGAAGTAGGCTTTTTAGTTTCGTAAAATACGACTTTTCGGGTACAAATTGTGTCTTCGGCAAATAGAATCACGTTTCTTTCGCCCATTTCCTAAATTTGGTCAATCGGGCATGCGCGAAGGGTTCCACGATGTTATTTATGCAAAATTTGTCGATTTGGAGGAGAAGTAGGTTTTTTAGTTTCGTAAAATACGACTTTTCGGGTACAAATGGCGTTTTCGGCAAATAGAATCACTTTTCTTTCGCCCATTTCCTAAATTTGGTTAATCGGGCATGCGCGAAGGAGTCCACGATGTTATTTATGCAAAATTTGTCGATTTGGAGGAGAAGTAGGCTTTTTAGTTCCGTAAAATACTACTTTTCAGGTAAAAATGGCGTTTTCGGCAAATAGAATCACGTTTCTTTCGCCCATTTCCTCAATTTGGTCAATCGGGCATGCGCGAAGGAGTCCACGATGTTACTTATGCAAAATGTGTCGATTTGGAGGAGAAGTAGGTATTTTAGTTTCGTAAAATACGACTTTTCGGGTACAAATGGCGTTTTCGGCAAATAGAGTCACTTTTCTTTCGCCCATTTCCTAAATTTGGTTAATCGGGCATGCGCGAAGGAGTCCACGATGTTACTTATGCAAAATGTGTCGATTTGGAGGAGAAGTAGGTATTTTAGTTTCGTAAAATACGACTTTTCGGGTACAAATGGCGTTTTCGGCAAATAGAGTCACTTTTCTTTCGCCCATTTCCTAAATTTGGTTAATCGGGCATGCGCGAAGGAGTCCACGATGTTATTGATGCAAAATTTGTCGATTTGGAGGAGAAGTAGGCTTTTTAGTTCCGTAAAATACTACTTTTCAGGTACAAATGGCGCTTTCGGCAAATATAATCACTTTTCTTCCGCCCATTTCCTAAATTTGGTTAATCGGGCATGCGCGAAGGAGTCCACGATGTTATTTATGCAAAATTTGTCGATTTGGAGGAGAAGTAGGCTTTTTAGTTTCGTAAAATACGACTTTTCGGGTACAAATGGCGTTTTCGGCAAATAGAATCACTTTTCTTTCGCCCATTTCCTAAATTTGGTTAATCGGGCATGCGCGAAGGAGTCCACGATGTTTTTTATGCAAAAATTGTCGATTTGGAGGAGAAGTAGGCTTTTAAGTTTCGTAAAATACGACTTTTCGGGTACAAATGGCGTTTTCGGCAATTAGAATCACGTTTCTTTCGCCCATTTCCTAAATTTGGTCAATCGGGCAAGCGCGAAGGAGTCCACGATGTTACTTCTGCAAAATGTGTCGATTTGGAGGAGAAGTAGGCTTTTTAGTTTCGTAAAATACGACTTTTCGGGTACAAATGGCGTTTTCGGCAAATAGAGTCACTTTTCTTTCGCCCATTTCCTAAATTTGGTTAATCGGGCAAGCGCGAAGGAGTCCACGATGTTACTTATGCAAAATGTGTCGATTTGGAGGAGAAGTAGGCTTTTTAGTTTCGTAAAATACGACTTTTCGGGTACAAATGGCGTTTTCGGCAAATAGAGTCACTTTTCTTTCGCCCATTTCCTAAATTTGGTTAATCGGGCATGCACGAAGGAGTCCACGATGTTATTTATGCAAAATTTGTCGCTTTAGAGGAGAAGTAGGCTTTTTAGTTTCGTAAAATACTACTTTTCGGGTACAAATGGCGTTTTCGGCAAATAGAATCACTTTTCTTTCGCCCATTTCCTAAATTCGGTTAATCGGGCATGCGCGAAGGAGTCCACGATGTTATTTATGCAAAAATTGTCGATTTGGAGGAGAAGTAGGCTTTTAAGTTTCGTAAAATACGACTTTTCGGGTACAAATGGCGTTTTCGGCAAATAGAATCACTTTTCTTTCGCCCATTTCCTAAATTTGGTTAATCGGGCATGCGCGAAGGAGTCCACGATGTTATTTATGCAAAATTTGTCGATTTGGAGGAGAAGTAGGCTTTTTAGTTTCGTAAAATACGACTTTTCGGGTACAAATTGTGTTTTCGGCAAATAGAATCACGTTTCTTTCGCCCATTTCCTAAATTTGGTCAATCGGGCATGCGCGAAGGGTTCCACGATGTTATTTATGCAAAATTTGTCGATTTGGAGGAGAAGTAGGTTTTTTGGTTTCGTAAAATACTACTTTTCAGGTAAAAATGGCGTTTTCGGCAAATAGAATCACTTTTCTTTCGCCCATTTCCTAAATTTGGTTAATCGGGCATGCGCCAAGGAGTCCACGATGTTATTTATGCAAAATTTGTCGATTTGGAGGAGAAGTAGGCTTTTTAGTTCCGTAAAATACTACTTTTCAGGTAAAAATGGCGTTTTCGCAAATAGAATCACGTTTCTTTCGCCCATTTCCTAAATTTGGTCAATCGGGCATGCGCGAAGGAGTCCACGATGTTACTTATGCAAAATTTGTCGATTTGGAGGAGAAGTAGGCTTTTTAGTTTCGTAAAATACGACTTTTCGGGTACAAATGGCGTTTTCGGCAAATAGAGTCACTTTTCTTTCGCCCATTTCCTAAATTTGGTTAATCGGGCATGCACGAAGGAGTCCACGATGTTATTTATGCAAAATTTGTCGATTTGGAGGAGAAGTAGGCTTTTTAGTTTCGTAAAATACTACTTTTCGGGTACAAATGGCGTTTTCGGCAAATAGAATCACTTTTCTTTCGCCCATTTCCTAAATTTGGTTAATCGGGCATGCGCGAAGGAGTCCATCAAGTTACTTATGCAAAATTTGTCGATTTGGAGGAGAAGTAGGCTTTTTGGTTTCGTAAAATACGACTTTTCGGGTACAAATGGCGTTTTCGGCAAATAAAATCACTTTTCTGTCGCCCATTTCCTAAATTTAGTTAATCGGGCATGCGCGAAGGAATCCACAAAGTTACTTATGCAAAATTTGTCGATTTGGAGGAGAAGTGGGCTTTTTGGTTTCGTAAAATACGACTTTTCGGGTACAAATGGCGTTTTCGGCAAATAGAATCACTTTTCTTTCGCCCATTTCCTAAATTTGGTTAATCGGGCATGCGCGAAGGAGTCCACAATGTTAATTATGCAAAATTTGTCGATTTGGAGGA
This sequence comes from Arenicola marina, assembly GCA_964019135.1. Taxonomy (NCBI): domain Eukaryota; kingdom Metazoa; phylum Annelida; class Polychaeta; family Arenicolidae; genus Arenicola; species Arenicola marina. The sequence continues at coordinate 157,850 of CAXHSH010000451.1, forward strand.
GAAGTAGGCTTTTTAGTTCCGTAAAATACGACTTTTCGGGTACAAATGGCGTTTTCGGCAAATAGAATCACTTTTGCTTCGCCCATTTCCTAAATTTGGTTAATTGGGCATGCACGAAGGAGTCCACGCTGTTACTTATGCAAAATTTGTCGATTTGGAGGAGAAGTACGCTTTTTGGTTTCGCAAAATAGGACTTTTCGGGTACAAATGGCGTTTTTCGGCAAATAGAATCACTTTTCTTTCGCCCATTTCCTAAATTTGGTTAATCGGGCATGCGCGAAGGAGTCCACGATGTTATTCATGCAAAATTTGTCGATTTGGAGAAGTAGGCTTTTTAGTTCCGTAAAATAAGACTTTTCGGGTACAAATGGCGTTTTCGGCAAATAGAATCACTTTTCTTTCGCCCATTTCCTAAATTTGGTTAATCGGGCATGCGCGAAGGAGTCCACAATGTTAATTATGCAAAATTTGTCGATTTGGAGGAGAAGTAGGCTTTTTAGTTCCGTAAAATACGACTTTTCGGGTACAAATGGCGTTTTCGGCAAATAGAATCACTTTTCTCTCGCCCATTTCCTAAATTTGGTTAATCGGGCATACGCGAAGGAGTCCACGATGTTATTTATGCACAATTTGTCGATTTGGAGGAAAAGTAGGCTTTTTAGTTCCGTAAAATACGACTTTTCGGGTACAAATGGCGTTTTCGGCAAATAGAATCACTTTTCTTTCGCCCATTTCCTAAATTTGGTTAATCGGGCATGCGCGAAGGAGTCCACGATGTTATTGATGCAAAATTTGTCGATTTGGAGGAGAAGTAGGCTTTTTAGTTCCGTAAAATACGACTTTTCGGGTACAAATGGCGTTTTCGGCAAATAGAATCACTTTTCTTTCGCCCATTGCCTAAATTTGGTTAATCGGGCATGCGCGAAGGAGTCCATCAAGTTACTTATGCAAAATTTGTCGATTTGGAGGAGAAGTAGGCTTTTTGGTTTCGTAAAATACGACTTTTCGGGTACAAATGGCGTTTTCGGCAAATAAAATCACTTTTCTGTCGCCCATTTCCTAAATTTAGTTAATCGGGCATGCGCGAAGGAATCCACAAAGTTACTTATGCAAAATTTGTCGATTTGGAGGAGAAGTGGGCTTTTTGGTTTCGTAAAATACGACTTTTCGGGTACAAATGGCGTTTTCGGCAAATAGAATCACTTTTCTTTCGCCCATTTCCTAAATTTGGTTAATCGGGCATGCCCGAAGGAGTCCACGATGTTATTTATCCAAAATTTGTCGATTTGGAGGAGAAGTAGGCTTTTTGGTTTCGTAAAATACGACTTTTCGGGTACAAATGGCGTTTTCGGCGAATAAAATGACTTTTCTGTCGCCCATTTCCTAAATTTGGTTAATCGGGCATACGCGAAGGAGTCCACGATGTTATTTATGCACAATTTGTCGATTTGGAGGAGAAGTAGGCTTTTCAGTTCCGTAAAATACGACTTTTCGGGTACAAATAGCGTTTTCGGCAAATAGAATCACTTTTCTTTCGCCCATTTCCTAAATTTGGTTAATCGGGCATGCGCGAAGGAGTCCACGATGTTACTGGTGCAAAATTTGTCGATTTGGAGGAAAAGTAGGCTTTTTAGTTCCGTAAAATACGACTTTTCGGGTACAAATGGCGTGTTCGGCAAATAAAATCACTTTTCTTTCGCCCATTTCCTAAATTTGGTTAATCGGGCATGCGCAAAGGAGTCCACGATGTTACTTATGCAAAATTTGTCGATTTGGAGAAGTAGGCTTTTTAGTTCCGTAAAATACGATTTTCGGGTACAAATGGCGTTTTCGGCAAATAGATTCACTTTTCTTTCGCCCATTTCCTAAATTTGGTTAATCGGGCATGCGCGAAGGAGTCCACGATGTCATTGATGCAAAATTTGTCGAGTTGGAGGAGAAGTAGGCG
>CAXHSH010000451.1:159997-219862 GCA_964019135.1 Arenicola marina
AACATAGATCTTTCGCAAAGATCTATGTTCAATGTATTCACAACCCTCTCCATTACTTATCTATCAGCAATTATCCTTCTTAGCCTCTCACAAGGTTGATTTAAAACCTTTTTATTAAGGTAAAGGCTAGACTATCACGAAAGACGAGGTAAACACTAATCCCCGACTTTGCATTATTTATGATAATTAACACCAGATTCTTCATGTTGTGAAACACTTATATTGCCTTTTATTTCTTGCAGACAAATTTTCGGCTGATAACTGTTTCCTGAAGCCAAGGCATACCAATATAAAGTCAGGAATAATAGTCTCGTGTCTCCATTGGTGAGTACACAGTTAACTGCATCTGCAGTGCTACTAAACCATCCTAGTTTGAGGCTACATTCGCTTCAAACACAGCTCTTTTTCTGTGACATAAGGCTAGCTGCTAGTATAACAAAGTAAGTGACTAGCCAATAATGATAACAGGTTGACAATTAGACAAAAAGACAAGTTTACATACAAAGGAACAAGGGATATATTTTTAAACTTGGTGACAAGCTGCATACCATGATCAGAACAGGTGCTTACACGTTGTCTCTAATGTACTTGCATCCCATATGATGCTCATATACTGATGCTTAATTGTTCTCCCCATGCAGTGAAATATCAGAGCTGTGGCCGAGGCACACCACTTTCTCGTCAGCCGCAAGTGGATGTCCCTTGATCGAGATTTCGCACAAGCTATGTTATATCGGACCAGCCTTGAATGCTCCAGCGCAATGGTCCAGCGTCTGACCTGTATGTGATAAATGCAATGTATCTGTGAATAGCGGCAAGTCAGCGTTTCACATATACCTAGGGTCAATACTAATGGTCATAACCTGTACATTATGCTCATTATAGTAGAGAGGCCGGGACCCAAAGTCATGAAGGACAGGTTACTTGATGCGTGTATAGATTATTAGGCATTAAAATACCAAGAAGTAATTACCCAGGTTACATTTAATTTTTATGTTGCAGACCAAACATAAATGCTATGTACACATTTTCTACCACTTTGATGACACATTAATAAATCATTGAAAACTTGTGTTTCAGCAGTACGTTTTTCTTTCATTTTTTTCAGTAGTTTCTCATTTTTCACTACTAAAAGAATTACCACAAAGTGTTGCATTAAGTAAGTCTATTATCTCCTTCGCGAGATTCTTACCTTGGACCTGGTGAAAAGGTTATCCCAAACGCTGCTTTGAGGGGAAACTACTCCCCAGCGGGCAACTATCAATCCATCTAGTTGTTATGTGATGACAGTCCGCTTGACATTGACTACTTTGCCATTGTCCAACTCCACGTTGATGACATCCTCACTAAATGCCACTATCATTCCCCTTGTGGATTACCATCACATTGGCTTTCAGGCACAGGATGCTTGGTATAAGCGCCTGCCAGAGGTAATGTGCCTCACCTAAAAGTCAGGAACAATAGCATTAACAGTGGCATATACATATGCGCCATGGAAACAAACCTTCAGTGACATCAGTGAAATCAAATTATACATATGGTTGATATATTGTCGCTATTAAATTTTACAATACATAACCATTGTCAGGGTGGGAAGGGGATTTTGATCTTGAAAATGTGTATCGAAAGCAGGTTAACTATGTGTCAGCATGAGAAATATAGAGGTACATTTTAAAAATAGTTAGCTAATTTCAAGAGTAATTTGGTGAAATAACCATGATTGTGCTTATACAAATTGTAGGTGTGCATTCACTCTCAATCTGACCATGTATTAATGTATCAAGCCATACATTTCCTTTAATATACATTATACATTAATTTGATTAGGTTTCAATGACACATTCTTTAATATATGAGCTGGTAAAAAGCAGAAACAAAAATATTGACTTTATAAGATTATATATATAGTAATTTTTATAGTGTGCCACCACAAAGTTGTAAGCTTACATCTAAGTTAGCTAGAGATTTAAAAATGAAATAATAATTAGAAAGAAATTAAAATGTCTCAATTAAAAGTACTTTAATCTGTATATTCTGAGGAAATAACAAAAATCCTATTAATTTAGCTGACCATGTGGCTTTCACGCCTGTTTGTTTGTTTACATACCTTTAATCCGAACCACGAATGGACGGTAACTGCTTGCTCCAAACCAAGGGTTTCTATGCCTGTTGAAGCAAGTGACTTTCCTTCCTTGCTTAGTTATTATCCTTCCTAAATGCACCAATAATGTTGTCTTTCCTGTACCGGCACGGCCGCCAATAGATAAGTTGTGGCCGTCTTTCGCCAGCTCTGTTCAGCTGTTGCATACTGCTCCATTGTTCTCATCGCAGCCGAAAGATATTGTCCAATAGGATAGCTGATATTCGTCACGTGAACCCTTTCAGCGCGTCATATGCTCGTTCCATGGAGCCAGGGATCCCACTTTGTTAGAAACGTAGCGGGGATACACCTCGCAAAGAAGCAGAATCCATTACAGATAATGTGGCAATCATGACGCAGAATGGGCTGTGACCCCCCCAAAATAGGACAAGCGACAGCGGACCAATCAGCGCGGTCTCGCAGGAAAATGCGCGTGAAACCTCGCGTGAGTCGCCATTTTGTCTCACAGTCGGCCTGTGTCGGCTCAAATTTGTGGGAAAATGCTTGATTACGGCGTGGTGAAGGGAGGACAGTCATCTTTCACTTGAGTTCGAGCAAGCTTATTACCTTATTGATCAAAATACGCCATTTGAGAGCCTGCCCACGGACGAAAAAGGTGAGGTATTGGGGTCTGAAGCGGGTGCCTGTCTAGGCGCTTGGGCTGGAGTTGGATACCTTCTTGTTCTATGTAGGCGGTGCGCGACCCCCCCCCCCCCGGCCTGTGTCAGTCGATCTGCGGCGCCTGTGGCTTTCGGGGAGGGAGAGGCGGGGGCCGTAATATCGGGAGTTGGTCGGTGGATGACGAACAGGGGGTTGGCGCCCTCTTATTGTGAGAGAAAAGAGTTATGACAGTTGTTTGATGAGTCAGTCTATTATTTCAATACTAATAAGCGCCTGTATGCTCTCCTCCTCAGGTAGTTTTTCATCTGCAAGCAATTAATACGTCGATCAGAAAGGTCAATGGGTTGAGCTCTACAACATAAGCAACCAGCTGTCAAGTATTAATTGTCTTCTCTAACCGCTCCTCCCATGGCAGCTATAGGTGTAGGGATAACAGATTTGGAGGGAGGGGGAGAAAGGGGTATCGGGGCTAAGAGAGGGCGACTGATTTGACAAGATAATTATGGAACTACTGTCCTTGCAGTTAACCCGCGATGACTCATCCATGACGTCACTCCGTCATTGTGAAATACCGTTCACTGTCATGGTAGGGAGGGTGTAGTAAGAGGCCTAGCTAGTTGAGTCGGAGGGGGGGGGGGGCAGTGGATGAGGTAGGGGGGGGGGGCGTGAACAGGGGTGGGGAGGAAGGGGTGATGTGCATAGTGGGGGAGGGGAGGAAGGGTGATGTGCATGGGTGGCGGGGGGGGGGGGGGAGTTGCCATTCACGCGCCAGGTGGCGATGGGAGACCGCCGCGCATTCGCGCCGGCAAAAGCGTTACCCCCAAGAAGCGTTAGCCCCATGAAAAAGTTACATTCGACTGACTCAGTTATTACTACTTAAGAGATTGAATGAACCAGGTGTCATAAGGAATGAATTAAACATTCAATTGCCAGGTATTGCCAATTATTCCTTGATATATTCCACGTGGGTTGAAAGGTCAAGGTGACGGGACCTACTTACTAGGTAAAACTAAGGGCCGATGTCCTTAATCTCCAGGGGCCGTATTCATAATCACCACTTAGACTACGCCGCTAGACTTAGCGCTAAGTGGACGATTTGTCGAGCGATTATCGGGTTCAAAATACATAAGTAGTCACCCAAGAAGTGGATTTTGTATATTGAGAAGGGGCTAAAATTATATTGAAGAAGATTTCTTAATCATGAATACCACCACAGCGAGCTGGTGAGGCTAAGACGAAAATGCGTTTTTCGTGCGTAACTTAAGAGAGGATTATGAATACGGCACCAGAACGCAAGTCTTGTTTACCTGGCCTCACTCCTCACAGACAAACACAAAGAAAAATTGTCCCAACGCCCCCGAAGAGGTCAGAGCTGCCTTTTTATTTAGGGCCAGGCGCATCCCGAGTTGGTTGAGGTTGTTCATCCATTGGCTGACCCCTGCCCCCACCCCCCCCCCCCCTTTCCCCTACACTGCGACTACTGTCCAACATGTCCTCGCCTCCCTCCCACTCTCTCTCACTCTCATCGACTCGACTCCCTCATGCCCCATATTATCGCCCGTTATAGCCCTCTCCCCTCGCCTCTCCCGCTCCCCATCATTTGTTCAACCTGATCCCCACTTCTCGTATGACTCCCCAAGGACGTCACGTGACTGCAGTACGACGCATACGTTTAATTGGGGGCGCCATCCAGCGAGTAATTCGGCCCGTGGGCACGTGACTTTGTCTGTGTACCAGCCTACGGGTGGGCAGCGAATAGCGGAACTTTGCACAATTCTTGTGTGTTTTCCCATAGAGCCACAGGGATCAATAGAGAGATGGGGCAAGGAGAAACCGAATGGGTGACGGTGGGAGTAGGTGAGGGGGGCAGGAGGGATGGGGCAGGAAGGATGGGGCAGGGCGAAACCGAATTGGTGAAGGTGGGAGTAGGTGAGGGGGGCAGGAGGGATGGGGCAGGAAGGATGGGGCAGGAAGGATGGGGCAGGGAGAAACCGAATGGGTTAAGGTGAGAGTAGGTGATGGGGGCAGGATGGGGAAGCAGAGTGTGCTGGTCAATATTACAGCAGTGGGGTTAAAGCCAGCAATATCCTGCGTACTTATCCCGCAATTAAGACTCTTCTGGAACCGGAGAAATGTCCAACTTTAGATGTGCGGATCACCGATTGACTATAGAAACCGGTAGGAGACTGGCTCCCCAGGGACACAAAATACTGTCAGTATTGCAAAGGTATATTGTCTGGCTAAGATGAATTCCTTTTCATGTGGGTATTTACAATTCTCGTGAGCATTATTATTGTATTTCAGAGTTTATTTTCTTAATGAAATAGATACACTTGACCAGTAGTCATAATAATAATAGGGCTACTGTTGTTACTGTTAGCCTACACGACGTCCACTCCCCGCCCCCACCCCCCGCGCCTTCATGGGGTAGCTACGTCGTTGTGTAGGTATCATAACTAAGAGTGGGGGCGTGTATGTATTGCAGGAGATAAGTGGGAGGGCAGAACAATATTGACCACGTAGGTTATATATACAAGCCAATCTAACGTGTTCACCGACATAAATGACTGGGTAAGTAATTACTTTGTATAATTAACAGCGGTGCTCGATCTCACCATGTCCTCTCGATACCTATTTCCCTCCCGACGTGGTGTGTCCAAGTATCACCCACCCTGCCCAACCCTACCTCTCTCTTTTTGTATGTTTCTACGCTTGTCAGTATCTCCATCTCTTCCTATAGTTGTGTCCAGTCATTGCCCTGTCCTGCCTCATGATTAAACACAAATGGGAAAACAGGAACGCAAGAAAGGTAAAAATGATGTTTTCTCCCAGAGCGTAATGGAGTGGCGAGAAGGTGAACGGCTTGGTATATGGGCAAAATTAAAAGCTCCGCAAGGGTGTATTTAATCAAAAACAACAAAATATCACAGACATCCGCATATCCTCCTTGGACAGATTGTCCGCTGTTGAGAAATTCATTCCCGCGCCCTTCCCTGAACCGCTCCCCGCCTCAGACAGCCCCCACCCCTTCCGCCTTTCTCACCTAGTCCCTCTCTGACACCCCCCGCCTCACATATCACCCATATTTCCTCATCATCCACGTATTCGGCATTGACGTGTTTGGGGGTATTCTCTCCAACCCGACAATAACTGGCCTGAGCGCCACCTACTATGTGATCGCTCCATGTATGTGGGTATGGAAGCGGGCGTCGTTGGCCTTGCACCGGTCGAGGCTAAACCGCATTCTCTGAGGCATCCCAACGCTAATGCCAACCATATAAAGTAACTCTAACACTGACACTAACCCTAATCTAACATGTCTGGAGTCTAACCTCCACAAACCCTAACACTAACCCAGCAACCCCACATATGCCTCGGAGACAGCAGTCTAGCCGCAACCGCGTTGTTGGCATTACACCCAGCAAAGACCCGGATGACGAGAACGAAGAATCGAAAACGAGAACGAGCCCGAGAGGTTCACGAGACACCAGACAGCGTTTCAAAAGCTGCGTTCGCGCGGGTAACACTGCACGGCACCAGTGGTGTCAGCGGCGCGAACGATCGGGAGTGAACTCGCATCTACGGTATCATGGCGGGCGTGGAGGAGTTAAATTTAGTTGAATTGGTGCGCAAGTTGCATGGGCGGATCGAGAAGTTTGACGAGGAGGGTGGGGGGGTCACTGCAAACTTGCCACCGGGGGGGGGGGGGTGAAAATGACCGGGAGGGTTCCCAACTTTTCACGTGACCCGGGTCCACACCACGGATGGCCTTGATTATAAATGAAAAACATTTTTCCTACAAAAAAATCTCGAAAAACGCAAATACCCCCGTGCACCCCCCCCCCCCCCCCCCCCTACATACGCCCACGTCGGACGCCCATCGACTCACACTCATCTAAGAGGGACCCGGCCCCCCACCCACCCATGACAGACCATACTGCCTCCTCACGCAAACCATATTGGACGGACACAGAACGGGCCCTCTCCCCCCTCACACAGATCTAGGAGGGACCCAACCCCCACTCTCATCTCCTCATACATTAAATCAACTTTACAACATCTTTCCCATACCTAGGATACACATATATACATTTCCCATCAGAAATTATAAGTGTAAGGAATACACGCATTTTGTTGTTATGCTCAATCCATAGAAAAGTCGCGCCCCGCCATTTTGTTCACTGACGACACCAGGCGCTCCACCTCATGGGCAGGAGCGCAAAGAAGCACGACAATGGTTACGAATCTAGCTCACTCCCGGCCGTTCGAGCGCGGAAATTCGACACTTAGTGTTGTCCGGTGTCGTCCGGTGCGTGCCGCGAGGACGCAGCCAAAAGGTAAGTACAAAGGGCAGATGGCGATTAGACCATTGGCCAGCGCCGCCGGTGAGACAATATAAAGGCAATTGGTTGGAAAATAGGACAACTCTGCAATCGACGGGCCACTTTTGGAGATGACATGATATGAGATTGAGCCGCGAGACTGGGAGACAGTCACCAATGGCAAACATTGTGCAGTCCAGCCAGTGACGCATTGATCATATACTGAGAGGCAGTTATTGTAACATTTCACACTACTGCAGAAAAGCCAGGCTTTTTAAGAGACTGACTGAGTAATGTGTGTCTACATTACCAACGCCACGGGAAGGGTTGGGAGACCACGTGTTCCGATTATGCAACAGCGCCCTAGCAAAGACAAGTTAGGGTTGATGTGAATATGCTGCACGGTAAACCCCAAGCACACAGCAAACACATAAGCCTTACAAGAAGTCAGTGGGACACTGATGATGACGAAAATCGATTTTGGGTCATAGAGCGTGTTTTTCACCGTTGGCCAAATTAAAAAAAATCCTGTGACGTCACGTTTTGCTCTAATTGCATATGGTAACTGTGGCTACTAGATATCATGTTTAACTAATGAAAAAATCGCGGTGTTGTTTGATGGAGGCACTTGTGAAATACCTCACAAAACATTTTTCCCAGGCTGAAAGATCCAGGGTTCTAACATGGGAAGTCCCTTAGAGAAATGCAGCTATACGAGAAACTATTTTTCCCACAATATGACGCCAATCGCGCATTTGCAGTTTTTCCGATCTTTGACGATTTTTTGTAATTACCAAAAGTGACGTCATCGTGACGTCACGTGACGCATCAGAAAACTCTAAGATTCGACACAAGTCACCTCGATTCATATTTCTATGAAATATTAGAACAGCATAGCGATTGCTTGATGCTAAATGTGTCAAAAAGCGGTCATTCTGTGCATTGTGCGCAAAACCTCGAAAATGGGTATTTGCGATTCAAAAAGTGAACCATATTCAAAAACTGCGCCTTGAAGGCTAGCACATTCTGAAACTGATCTGAGACCTGTATCCCCAATATTAACGTAGATATATACGTTCTTATTTTTTTTTTCAAAAATCGCTGTGACCTTGACCTTTAACCTTTTGACCTGGGTGACGAGTATGTTGTAGCACTACGGCGTAGCTATGAGAAACCAAGGTTCAAACTTCAAACCGTTGTGTGCAGCTGTTAGGCCGCTCGGAGACTTGCAATTTTCGAGTGAAACAGACATAAATACAAACACACTAACAAACAAAAACGACCGATCGACATATGGGACGTAATACGCTAAGGCGTTACATTTTGGGGTATGGTCAGTTCAAGTCGAACAAAACTTATTTGAAAGAACGGGGAGTACCAATCATCTTGTGCATCGTAAAGAGTATATATAAAAGATATAGTATGGATAATTTCACATATTTAAGATGAAGTAAAATTTAAAGTAAGGAAGTAATACGAAAATGAAGTATTTTGAGAGAACCCATTTCTGACATAGGCATGTCATCGGAGGAAGATTGTTATACAATGTGGAAGTCTACTACAGAAACAATTGTAAAGTCTCAAAGAACATAGTTGGAACTTGTAAATTAAATAAACATAATGTTAATTAAGCATTTCTTACAAATAAATAAAACGTCTCGCTATGATTTTGATCACGAATGATTTATCAGATGGTAAACCTTGGGGGCTCCAAGTCTTAGTTTATAGTTTATGCCGTATAACGCAACTTAACACCTCATTGTGCGTCACATGTTTGTAAGCGCGGGAAAATGCTCTTGGAAGCAGGAACAAATTGCCACACCACGGACAAGGCTGTCTGTCCTGGTACTTTACGTCCGATATTATGTTATGTCCGGCCCCTTATTGGATGATTAAGGCTAGCATAGTAATACCGTAATGTGTCAACGTTAGCATTTTCTATAGGAGAGCCATGTAACATAAGCCTACGCACAATCTTGTGATAAACATGGAGGATATTCAACAAATGGGTGATAATGTGTTATACCGGACCGACAGAGTGTCGCCCGTAACACGAGACCGACAGACGGGTGTTTAACGTATGGCTAAGCCAGGCGTAACATATGAGGCAGACATATAGGTGTTGGATGTAACATTGAGATAGACATATCAGATGATACGACAGTTTCATCTTGGATCCTATTCTATATGAGATTGACTCAAATCTGGCCCTAGAAAGGTTCTAATAACTGACATAAAACATATTATGCTAGCAATGTCTATTTCACGAAATCAGCTAGCAGCAAGTAAATGTATATGCTTGTATCTGTCTCTATTTGCATCTTGACGCAAAGCAAAAGCAATATACTATGGTCAATACCGGAGTTCTGTCCAGTATTTACCCAAATCTTACGATATTACTCTCTTGTCGGTCCTATCTTCGTCAAAACTTGTCACAAACTTTTCAATTTGTCTCATTGAATATTCAGTGGTCCAAAATTGCTTAGTATTTTCGGAAAAAGTCGTCTCATTACAGTGAACATATGCATAACTTCCGCTGTTGGCTGCGGGAAATATTGAGAAGGGAAAAATCGTCTGTAATTTACTTCTGTATGTCTTATTCGTCCGAAACTTGGGGCTATCTTTCTTCATTTATACTTTTTTTATATATATTCAGATATATTGCACAATCTATTAAAGCATTGAACAATATTTGCCTAAATTTAAATTTAAAAGTCATACAATATAATGCAGAAAAACAGTTATGTCTGTGTCTGTTCGTCCGACTCCAACCACCGCCACCCCCAGGAAAACAATTAATTAATTAATTAGTTTACACTGAATATAGTGGAAATATGACAATGCATGCACATATAGTTATATGTTTACCTTGTCCCCAAACCGCAGTGACCATGATCGTGACTAGGAGGGCAATCCAAGCATCGTTCCACATGGCTCTCGATCGGCGTTACAATGTCGTTATCGGTTGTGTGTAGCTCTTGGAGCGCTAAGGCGTTCACTGAGTGGAAGGCCTTGGGAGATTTGACTTATAAGCAAAACCAAGATGTGAGCGGTTGTGGAGAAATACATAAAAACAGTTCAGCAAGCAAATCCCAAGATTATAGCCAGGCTGCGTGCGGTTCATGTACCAATCCACAACTTCCACTTCTGAAAAGATATATCTGACTTTACCGGACAGACTCTAGGCCAGAAAATCCATATGAGAGTCCCCGCTCCCACCCCCCTGACACCCTCGAGCAACTCACTATGACAGCTCCTTCCCACCTCCCCCGACCACCGATACGATGGTTTGACAGTGCAAAGTCCGCGGTGCACCGAAGCCCGGGCCGAAGCCAAGTTGTTTACTGTATTCTCCCTGCCCTCCTTTCCCCTCCCGTGGTCCCCATCAGTGACAAGTACAGCGGTCTATTAGGGACATCGGCACGATTTAAGATACATTACGTGCTTACGATTACATGCTCATGACTGGGCAACACATGGTCGCTCAGAAATATGGTCACCGATTTGAAAGGGCATCGTCAGCCGCCTACTTAAATGTGGTTCCATAGTTGAAAGGGGACTGTCACGCAGCCGTCAGCCACGTCACTAAATGTGGTCCCATAGTTGGAAGGGGACAATCACTCAGCCGTCAACCACCTCCCTAAATGTGGTCCCCTAGTTCAAAAGGAACGCTTACTCAGCCGTCAGCTACCTCTCTAAATGTGGTCCCAGAGTTGAAAGGGGACTGTCACTCAGCTGCCAGCCACCTCACTAAATGTGGTCACAGTGTTGTCGCTTAGTGTGGTTTTCTATACAGGCATCTATCTGCCAGATCTATCTGCCAGATGTATCTGCCCGATCTTGACCCAACAATCGGTTTTGCTTGGTGCCTGGAGCGGTTTCTAGGCCACCTTCTGATGAAAACTAAGGGAAAATTGACTGTCACGCCCAAAACTCCACTTACTCCACTTAGCTATGTTGCTTTATGTCGCACGTGTTAGTTATGCGATGCAGATGTAGCATCCCAATTTTACTGGATAAGTTTACTGTTCACATGCTCTATATTGTAGTGCTAACTACTAATCACACTTTAGCCGGTGTTAGCATTAGGATAAAGCCGATATAAGCTTTTAAAGCGGGTGTCTAACCTAATCTAATCCTGATCTGCCCCAAACGTTTACATCTTAAGATTAATTTTGCGAGTGTTAACGCTTCGTTCGGCCAACTGGTAAGGAACCATAAATGAAGCCAACTCGCCCCCCATCAAAGTCATGTACGCATGGTCTCAGCCTACCTCATATTTCTTTGAGCAGAAAAGTACTTTCCTAAAGGGAACCGCCAGCCTGGTCTCTAACGCTGCTTTACCGATTCATAGAATACCCAATTGTCTATCCTCCAAATTACAGAATTTTTTGTTCTATATGTAGCTCACAATAACATTTAGAAGTGACCGTCAGGCACGATTTCGTCGCCTACCCAGGCGGCAGCCCTTTTTGGAGGCGTGTCTGTGATTGACCAATCAGGAGGCGATACTCTAATTAATTCAAACTGGAAATTGCGCCTATTGCGTGAGCAAAACAAGAGCGCGTGATATTCGCCAATATAAATAGCTGCGATTCTAACTCCAATCATGTCATTGTTGTGGAGTCAATCGTCGCAAGACATATATCAATTTGTTAACTTTTCCATGAAAGGCTAAGATCCTGTGCTACTACGTGGCTTGGAACTGCCGCTGTTCATCTGTAAATCGCGGCCCTGATCTCTCTCTCCGCGATTTATAACGTAAGACGCCATATGAATAGCCACAATATGCGTCACTCCTTCCAGGCAAATGGCGCTCTGCTTGACATTGCTGGGAGCGGGTTGCCTTAATATTGTTACCAGTCGGTCGAATCGAAGGATTAACACTCGCCAATTTAATTTTAAGATGTAAACTTTCGGTGCAGATCGCGATTAAATTAGGTTGGACACCCGCTTTAATGTACCAATACTGGCGTTCCTTATCATCGTGCCTTGTTTGTCTTCTCTTATAGGACAATTTATAGACGTCAGTGGGACACTGACGATGACGAAAATCATTTCTAGTTTGCAGTACATTGAGTATTACATATGCTCGGCCCCCTGGTTGAAATTTACATTGAATACGATAGCGTCGTTTTGAGGTCAAGACGGGGCCTCATTAGTGAATGGTATTACAAATGCTCGTGCCGAAATGAAGGGCAACTTGGGCGCTTCAGGCACTATTATGAACCATGTGCACACTGTATAAGCCGATATAAACTTAATGTTACATATAAGCTTGGAAGGTATAGTTTTTATTATTCAGGTGGCCATTCCGCAACTCTCGGTGAAACTGGAAGTCGATATCTAGAGGCTTTCGAGTCCAACTTACCCACTGAAAGCTGTATTTTCAGCTCGCTGAAAGCGCCATTTAGCCCAAAGTGGACCCCCAGGATGCCGGTGCTGGATAAGCACAATCTAACGGCTGCTGTTCAACGCGTGCGGTTTTCCCAGATAAATGGCGCCATTACGAGTGAATACGTTCAAATCCGTGTGCTTGGTCACGCCCTACCCGTACGAAAATATCATATAGAAATTATATAAAAAAAATTCTAAAGGTTTCTATCGATTTTTCTTTGAAAAGTCAAGAGCGTTTCTCTTGAAGCACTGTTAACGGTACTATGACTTTTACCTTTTATTTATTATGACGCCTTCGAGAATACTGAATATCTTCATGACGTCACATGACGTCGCGAAGATATTTAATATTTAAGATGGCTATTTTGTTACATATACCTACTTGCATAGGATTTGTGAATTTAAAATAGACGCTGTCCAGCTGCAAGATACATGGGGTAGTGTTGCATTGGCATTTCTACACGTCTCTTTCCATTCGCGAGGTATACAATGAATCAAACTATAAAAGTCTACGAAATTTAGATCTACATGATGTTGCTGTACAAACGTTTCCCAACCGAATAAATTTCCGTTGTCATCAACAAGATCATTCATAAATATCACACCACATCTAATAAGATCGTGTTCTCGCTTTCGAAGATGATCTTTTTTCATAAAGTAAGAGTTCCAAAGTGGATGTTTGCACCTCATTTAAGCTTGACCTGTATTTATACCATGCCATGACTTCGGCCCAGAAAGGATTTGATACCGTTGTAAACTTTTTTAAAGAAAAGAGATCCAATTTCCAACACATTCGACGTTCACTACATATAGTCGCACAAAAGAGTTCTTGTCATGAACCTTCGTTGGATATTAGCCTTTTTATTCATGTTATTTTTTTTTATTCAGTAACAGTCATTTTGCTACCTATACATAATATATAACTATAACATACATACAAAATAAAAGAAAACAGAGCGTACATACAAAGTCTAATGATAACTTACATTTAATTTACCCTTTATCCATCAGTTCTTTTACACTCTTCCACTTGTTATAATATATTTTTTTCCGGTCTCCTTAGAAAGAATTGAAGTTTCTAATTTATATAACCTTTTGTCTTATCACTGCTGGAAGGTCTAAACCTTTATCTTTACATCGTGCCGCAAATATATACTTTTTAACCATTATACACATGTGGTCTACCAATAAATGTTCCTGTTCCGTTATGCCCAGAAGAACTTTCATTTTATTAATAAGCTTTGAAATGTCAATACATGGTCGGAGGTAAGTAATAAAAGCTTCCCACAAGTGCTGTACAACTGGACAATCCCAAAATAAATGCTCTATCGTTTCTGTTTCTATTTGACAAAATGCACAAACTTCGCTTTCCTTGATACCATACATTTTCAAATATTTATTTGTTGCAGTGATTCTTTGCAATATCTTATATTGGAAGCTCCGGCACTTATTCTCAGTAGTAGACTTAAACGGTTGAGAAAAGATATCTATCCATTTGTTGTCAATTATTTTAGTTCTTAGTTTTTTTTCCCATCGTATCTTCCTGCTTGCGACCAAGCTTGTATCTTTTATCATTTTCCAATAAACCAAATTGCAGCATCTCTCTGCCCGTGTGACCTCAGACAAAACTGGGTCCGTTCGATCACTTGGTGGATTATTTATGTTTACAGCTTTGCCAAACCACGTGTACTTCGTTTCTCAAGCAGAGGTAGTCTAAGAAATTAATTTCCACCCTATATTTTTCTATAAAACACCTATGTGATAGTGGGGAACCGTCCTTATCCAATAAATCCATGACCAACCGGAAGTTATTTGCAATCAGCTGTGTTTTATATTTCTTAACATTAAGATTTTTTTGATATCTGGCATTTCAAAAAGTATGATACATTTCTGTTCCCTCCGCGTAACATATGTCTTTATATATACCCCATGCTACAAGGACTTCTTTCCAAAACGCATTTGTGACACCCCTCACCTGCCAGAAGATGGATTTTGGATCTAGACTCCAAACTAGGGATGTATCTCTTTCCATTAGAATACATTTCGCCACATGTTGCCAGCTCCCTTCGGTGGTTTCGAGACGTTTTATCCACGACACTCGCAGTGAGTGTATTAACGTTGTTA
This sequence comes from Arenicola marina, assembly GCA_964019135.1. Lineage (NCBI taxonomy): Eukaryota > Metazoa > Annelida > Polychaeta > Arenicolidae > Arenicola > Arenicola marina. The sequence goes on from CAXHSH010000451.1 coordinate 174,602, forward strand.
GGAGTGTCAATTTTAGCCCACCGTCTTCGTATTTTTGGGCTAGCAAGCGTCTGGAGATCTTTGATTTTTTCCCATCCCACAAAAAATCATCCATAGTATGCTGCATTCTCTCTATTGTTATCTTTTCAGATGGTATAATTGACAAAATATGGATGATTTTGGGGATAACCAATGTTTTTTTAACACTTACTTTTCCCAGCATGGATAGATTTCTCGATCTGTAACTTCTTAATATTTTCTTCATTTCCAAAACCTTACTATCAACATTGATTTCCAGCACCTTTACCATTTCTGTGTCGAAAACTATACCCAGTAATTTAAACCTCTTGACCCATTGTATCGGGTAACCCTGGCATAATCTAGTTTCCGAATTCTTTTTGGACCAAAGCCACACTGCCTGCGTCTTATCCATATTTATTCTTAAACCAGAACACAAATAGAATAGTCTAAAGATCTTCAACGCCGCTGTTATCGATCTTTCATCATCCTTAAGTAGCAGAAAAGTATCATCTGCATATTGACCAAGCAGTATGCTCTTGTTCCCTATTTGAATACCTTTGACATCTCGACTCCTTTTTAGCGCTTGAGCAAGTGGCTCTATGGCAAGGATAAATATGTATGGAGACAAGGGGTCCCCCTGTCAGCAGCCTCTTCCCAATTTAAAGAATCTGGCCATTATTGATCACACAACTTTCGGCATCTTTATAAAGTAATTGGAACAAGTTCACAGTTTATCCATGTCATATTAAGATCTTGTATCTTCAGTTGTACTGGAGGCAGGTTTACTCCGCCATTTTTGACAGATTGTGCCATTCTATTCAGAGATATTCTGGGCTTTTTGTTGTTCCACACAAATTTACGAATGACTGTTTGTTCCATCAATATGTTGTTTCCCGGGCGTTGGAAGTACGGTTAAGACATGGATACGTTTTGGCAAGGCGATCACTTTAACAACAGTCACTAGCCCTGGTAGAGAGATATTTCTCTTGCCATATATCGTTTATATACACTTTTTCAAATTCCGCTAAATGTGGTTATAATTAATGCTAATCATCTTGCAGATTAAGACAAAATTTAATACCCAGCGAGGTATTCTCCTCAGGAAATTGGTAGCTCCGAACATATAACTTTTCTTTCTGGATCTTTCTTCCCCAGCCAGACAGCTTTAGTTTTTTCTACATTAACCTTTAAACCCGAACACATGCCAAAATTATCCAATGTGTGCAACAGTTCACTGCCATCGAGTAACAGAAACGTATCATCATCATATTGTCCAAATTAATACTCCCTTTCCAACACGTAATGCCCTTAATCCCCTTGTTTTAGCGCCATTGCGAGCGGTTCAATACAGAGTATAAAAAGGTAAGGTGACAACAGGTCGTCCTGTCGGCAACCTCTGCCAAGGGGAAAAACGTGAGAAAAAGCCATTGTCGATAACACAACTAGACGCACCATTGTACAGAATATTAACAAACCTGGATAAACCCTTCTGAAACCATATGAACGAAGCACCTGATTTACATACTTCTAGCTTAAAGTATCAAAACCCTTTTCGAAATCTATTAGAAGTAACATTCCAGACCTGTTGTTCTCTATTAAATAATGCATGATGTCATACACGTTTTTTCACTTATATATCTCCTTTCAAGAAGCCTTTTTGGTCTGAACTTACTATATCTGGCAACACTATTTTAATACGACGCCTCACTCCCTCTACCTGCGCTGTACTGACTCGGTGGGGCTCGGTCATGACCTCAACATCACCACCTCTCCCCAGCTGAAAGCATTGCGAAATAGGAGTGCATGATTCTGGTGGGTGGGGGGGGGGGGGTCCGTGCAAGAGTGTAGCAGTCTGGCGGGCATCTCCGGGCGTGCGACCCAGGGGCCGGTTGCACCAAGCGGTGGCAAACGTTGGTCGCAAATCTGAATCACATCTGTCGGGATGTGTCATGTCTGTCATCACATTGAGCCAGTGTCGTTCGCATGGGGAATGTTCCCACGCAGGAGACGGTTCCACATCGGTGCAACCGTTACAGGATTGGGCGCGAAAAACAGCCTTTTAGCACACACTTTAGCGCTTCCGTAACAGTGACATTTTAATCAAGTAAAGCGTATTTACATTAAATTATTAGTTTATAAGTTACATGCGCTTTCTTCGTTTGACAGTAACGTTATAATACAAGTACATTGAAGCATAAAAAGCACATTCGCAGGTGGCTGGCGCAAGCTCAGTACGTGACCGGCTGTCTCTCCCGGTCTTGGCTATCAGGATCCGCGCAGTCAACCGGTCCAGAGTCCCTCCATCTCGCTAGTTTTATCTCTTACCCCCTCACTCACTCTGACTGGATTCTGACCTATGATGGTGGGACCTGGATCTGTTGTTGTCGAAAACACCCTAGCTAACATACCAGACCCATTCGTCCTCAACTTTTTCTATAGTTTAATTCCCATTTGTCTTTCCTGTCAAGCCGATCACGTGAGGTGGTCATGACCCACGAACACTGGCCCTGTTACCCGGCTGGTGTATCGCTTAACCTCTCCCCTAGTTACACAATGGGGATGTGGAACACATTTTCCTTAGCTTATTCTGGGGATGTGGGACACTTGTCCCTACTTATTCTGGATCAACCTCCACGAAAATAGGACACCATGTACCAGAACTATTAGCGGACAAAGTATCATGGAAATTATCTGTTTTTATCTAAGACGTAGGCGGTAAAATTAGACGTCCTCCGACCCAAATCCGATCTCTCTATTCACGATATTAGTCACACAGTGAATTTATCTCATATGTAAATATTTGATTTTTGCGTCACGTGACGTCATTGACGGCAAAGTTTTTGGGAAAATGGGTCATACCTACTCCCTTAATACACCTTTGGAGGTCTCCCCAGTTATTACCAAATCAATGGAACGCTTTCATAGCTTTGCTTTGAAGACTAAAATTATGTGCGAAATCGTTATGGACGTGCACTATAATGACCCAGGTGATGGATGGTGGAAGCGGGACGCCTTGGGAGATAGCTGCAGTTAAGGGGAATCCTCTCCGTAGACATTTACATTAGCACTGTACACTTCTATTACCTGAACGTAGGTGTATAGCGAAGCATTCAGGTGATATAAATATAGAGCGCTTGTGCACCGCATGCAGGTGAGCAGAACAGACTGATACCTGGAGGTTGATGGAGGCTGATATCACAGCACAAGCTTATATCTGGAGGCTGATATCACAGCACAGGCTGATATCTGAAGGCTGATGGAGGTTGATATCACGGCACAGGCTGATATCTGGAGGTTTAGGGAAGCTGATATCGCAGCACAATCTAATATCAAAAGGCTGATATTGCAATACAGGCTGATATTTGGAGGCTGGTGGAGACTGATATCACAGGCCAATAACTTGAAGAAGAATTAAATATAGACTCAATTTGACTAATTCCGGCAGAAAACGTATGACGGCAAATAACGCCATGACTAAAACAATCCTTGTCTACTTCACATATGGATGGCGTAGCTTGATCTATCCGCGACGCCGATTGGTCGCTGGTTTTATTAGGAAGTCTAGCAATGAACAGACGTCGGAACATAGAACACGATACAGCCACTGCCGGAAGAAATATAGAGCGGTTGCCGTGTGGCTTTGTCATCGCGACTAAATATCCCGATGCGGATGTTATATGATCAATTCCAGGGGGCAACATGATCCACTTGGAAACTGCGACGGGAACACGGATTGGTGTTATCTGCAATTCCCAGCTTGTTTTGTTTTGGCTTTTATGCCAATACTGTCCGTGTGAGGGTTTCGTGTCGTTTTGTTTTATATTTCGGCGTTTAGTTATGTCACGATGTTTGTCTTCGTGTCTGCATTGTGACGGGGTTTCTTTAGATTACTTTTTTTATTACCCCTGAATTCAGGATCGATTTGTTTTCTGCATCCAGTGATGTCTTGCCACATATATATATATATACTTATACTAGATAGTGAATAATCCGAGTTAAGAACTGAGTGGCAATAAAGGGTCATTAATATAAGTATTGTTATCCCACAAGGTGAAACAGAAAACAAAATTGTTAATTGTTAATTAAGTTACCATTGTTATTTTTATTTTTATTCATTACCATTACATAGTTATTATTGTTGGTCCCATATAAAATTTCATATATCTACGCGATTGAAAAACCGTGGACAGCTGGGCGATAATACCGGTCTCTCACGTCGGTTATTCATTTTGGGCTGTGTCGGACTCATTGGTTTGGTCATAGACATAAATGAGAGGTACCGCCGACTCGTGACGTCACGCACTATAATGAGTGTGCGATCTTGGATCGACTGCAGCGCCCTCACTGTGATGCATTGAAAGCGCGCTTCTCCAATTATCGCCTACAATAACAAACGGGAAACGCTATACCTATGGGCGGCAAGCATAGGGCTGTACGGTTCTCGCAGGTTCTATTTCCGGTTTAGGTCTTTTGGGGACTAACAAAAAAACACGTGCTCGTAGAACGAGTGCGCATCACGCTGGTGCCTGGCTGCAACTGAGTGACACGCACTCATTTTAGTCTCCTACTCTGCCACTTTCGCAAATTGGACTCTTTGGGGCCCAGGTGGAAATTAGGCAATGTATATGATGGGAAACCATCTCCCTAGTCACCGGAGATGCATTTCCTCTCAATGTGGGGCCTTTCTATCCCATTCCATTAGCAAACCTATTCCCCATTCCTGGCCGACTCCCACTCTGTCACTTACGCAAATTGGACTCTTTGGGGCCCAGGTGGAAATTAGGCAATGTATATGATGTGAAACCATCTCCCTAGTCACCGGAGATGCATTTCCTCTCAATGTGGGGCCTTTCTATCCCATTCCATAAACAACCCTATTCCCCAGCACTGGCCGACTCCCAATCTGCCACTTACGCAAATTGGACTCTTTGGGGCCCAGGTGGAAATTAGGCAATGTATATGATGTGAAACCATCTCCCTAGTCACCGGAGATGCATTTCCTCTCAATGTGGGGCCTTTCTATCCCATTCCATTAGCAAACCTATCCCTAGTCACCGGAGAAGCATTTCCTCTCAATGTGGGGCATTTCTATCCCATTCCATAAACAACCCTATTCCCCAGCACTGGCCGACTCCCAATCTGCCACTTACGCAAATTATACTTATTGGGGTCCAGGTGGAAATAAGGCAATTTTTGTGATGGGAAACCATCTCCCTAGCCACCGGAGATGCATTTCCTCTCAATGTGGGGCCTTTCTATCTCATTCCATTAGCAAACCTATTCCCCAGCACTGGCCGACTGCCAATCTGCCACTTACGCTAATTGGACTCTTTGGGGCCCAGGTGGAAATAAGGCAATGTTTATCATGGGAAACCATCTCCCTAGTCACCGGAGCTGCATTTCCTCTCGATGTGGTGCCTTTCTATCCCATTCCATAACTTAACAACCCTCTTCCCCAGCAGTGGCCGTCTCCCAATCTGCCACCTACGCAAATTGGACTCTTTGGGGCCCAGGTGGAAATTAGGCAATGTATATGATGGGAAACCATCTCCCTGGTTACCAGATACACATTTCCTCGTAATATGGGGCCTTTCGATCCCACTCTATAAACAACCCTATTCCCCAGCACTCGCCGACTACCAATCTGCCACTTACGCAAATTGGACTCCTTCAGGCCCAGATGAAGTTAAGGCAATGTTTATTATGAGAAACCATCTCCCTAGTCACCGGAGATGCATTTCCTCTCGATGTGGTGCCTTTCTATCCCATTCCATAACTTAACAACCCTCTTCCCCAGCAGTGGCCGTCTCCCAATCTGCCACCTACGCAAATTGGACTCTTTGGGGCCCAGGTGGAAATTAGGCAATGTATATGATGGGAAACCATCTCCCTGGTTACCAGATACACATTTCCTCGTAATATGGGGCCTTTCGATCCCACTCTATAAACAACCCTATTCCCCAGCACTCGCCGACTACCAATCTGCCACTTACGCAAATTGGACTCCTTCAGGCCCAGATGAAGTTAAGGCAATGTTTATTATGAGAAACCATCTCCCTAGTCACCGGAGATGCATTTCCTCTCGATGTGGGGCCTTTCTATCCCATTCCATAAGCAACCCTATTCCTCAGCACTGGCCGACTCCCATTCTGCCACTTAGGCAAATTGGACTCTTTGGGGCCCAGGTGGAAATTAGGCAATGTTTATGATGGTATAAATGGATGGTATGGTGGAAAAGTATATAGTGTCAAGTAGGGCCTGTAATATGGTCGTATATAACAGTGATATGCATGTCAGTTGCCTATGTCTGAGAGGGGGCTGATTTTGTTACTATTGAGTGGGCAGACTGATACACGTTTGGCAACATTTTGCCGTATTCATTCCTTCGTGGGAACGTTTTGGCGTGTGTCGACCGCATTAGACGCAGATTCCGTGGGTCCCTGTGACGTGTTAAAGCTGGAGGATTGTTCTGGTGAGTGGGGGTGGGGGGGGGGGGATTGCATAGCTAAACAACTGCAACGTCAACCTATGTTTATTTGGTATTAAAATCAAGTTATTTTATTACTGTATAATGTTTCATATGGCAGAAATATGCAAACTTGGTTATCAATTTAGTAATAGCATGGGGTTGAAAAGAAGGGCTTTCCATTACTTATCATGGGGATGCCACCATTTGGTGCGTAACCTCAATATGGGCCTAAAATCAATCTTTTGTCGAGTATTACTGAGTAGATTTGGTGACATGTAATCCAGAATACGAGATCCCCATGGACGCTGGGCGGTGACAATGGATCCAGAATACGACTTCACCATGGTCACTGGGCGGTACCACGGGATCCAGAAAACGACTTCACCATGGTCACTGGGCCGCACCGTTGAATCCAGAATATGACGTCACCATGGTCACTTGGGGGTTCAATGGGATCCGGAATACAAAATCACCATGCTCACTGGGCGGGGGCAAGGGATCCATAATACGACGTCACGGTGTTCCCTGGGTGTCGCCATCGGATCCAGAATACGACATCACCATGGACGTGGGCGGTGTCATGGTACGAAGAATTTACGCCACCTTGGTCACTGGGCGGTGCTTTGGGGTCCAGAATACGACGTCACCATGGTCACAGGGGTGTCCCACGGGATCCGGCATACGACGTCACCTTGGTCACTGGGTGGTGTCAGGGCATCCAGCATACGACTTCACCTTGGTCACTGAGAGATGCCGTGAAATCCAGAATACGACTTCACCATGGTCACTGGGCGGTGACAAGGGATCCAGAATACCACGCCATCATGGTCACCGGGCGGTGTCATGGTATTCAGAATGCGATATCCCCATGGTCACTGGATCCAGAATGCGACGTCACCATGTTCACTGGGCGGTGGCATGGGATCCAGAATACCACGTCACCATGGTCACTGGGCGGTACCATGGGATCCAGAATACTTCACCATGCTTATTGGGCAGCACAATTCGATCCAGAACATGACGTCACCATGGTCACTTTGGGGTTCAATGGGTTCCGGAATACGAAATGACCATGCTCACTGGGCGGCGACAAGGGATCCATAATACGACGTCACGGTGGTCCCTACGTGTCGCCATCGGATCCAGAATACGACATCAGCATGGTCACTGAGAGATGCTATGAAATCCAGAATACGACGTCACCATGGTCACTGGCGGTGCCATGGGATCCAGGATACGACGTCACCATGGTCACTGGGCGGTGCTATGGGATTCAGAATGCGATATCTCCATGGTCACTGGATCCAGAATGCGACGTCACCATGGTCGCTGGCGGTGTCATGGGATCCAGAATACCACGTCACCATGGTCACTGGGCGGTGGCATGGGAACCACAATGCGATATCCCCATGCTGACTGGATCCAGAATGCAACGTCACCATGGTCACTGGCGATGCCATGGGATCCAGAATACGTCGTCACTATGGTCACTGGGCGGTGCCATGGGATCCAGAATACGACATCAGCATGGACACTGAGAGATGCCATGAAATCCAGAATACGACGTCACCATGGTCACTGGGCGGTGCCATGGGATCCAGAATGCGATATCTCCATGGTCACTGGATCCAGAATACGTCGTCACTATGGTCACTGGGCGGTGCCATGAGATCCAGCATGCGATATCACCGCCATGGGACCAAGAATGCGACATCACGATGGTCGCTGGCCGGTGCCATGGGATCCAGAATACGACATCAGCATGGACACTGAGAGATGCCATGAAATCCAGAATACGACGTCACCATGGTCACTGGGCGGTGCCATGGGATCCAGAATGCGATATCTCCATGGTCACTGGATCCAGAATACGTCGTCACTATGGTCACTGGGCGGTGCCATGAGATCCAGCATGCGATATCACCGCCATGGGACCAAGAATGCGACATCACGATGGTCGCTGGCCGGTGCCATGGGATCCAGAATACGTCTTCACCATGGTCAGTGGACGGTTCCATGGGATCCAGAATACGACGTCACCATGGTCCCTGGACGCCGTAATGAGTTCCACGGGAAAACGTCACCCTAGAAGTAAGAGATATGTTCATGTTCTGGAGCATTATCTGACGCGGGTTGAACTAGGCGGTATGGGAGTTTATCACTGTAGTCGTTTGCCATGGGCGCTGGCTTGGGTCTAATGATGCACTGGAATTTGATCACCCATGACATTTTCCCATAGGTTAATATTCATAGAGAATCATGGGAATGTTATATGTGAAGCGATGATTACCATCGTGGTAAAGTTTGGGATGCGACGAGGCTGGAGGTTACATACCATTGGAAGCCACCACCCCCATGTTACGTAATGCAATAACCCAAATTTTCAAACCCATGCTAGAAAAAAATCGCTACCCATGTTTGACTACATGGGCCGCGCGAAATGGAAATGATAGAGCAAGTATCCAACTTTACTTTAAAAACAAACAGAACATAGGTTGACGTGCGATATCTTTAGCTACAACCCATAGTATGACACCCCCCTAGCGCGACCCGCCGCAAATTAGACACCCAGCGAATCAGCATGTGATGAGGTCGACCGAAGAACACACCCGTAACATCCGCAAGCATGATTCAATACGCCACAGACTAATGCAACAGGTAGTAATCTGGCCAAACATTAGTAAAAAAAACTACATATCCAAAGAAAGAAATAACCAGTAACCATATAACCCTGATATACGACCATATTTTAGGCACTAATTGACGGTATATACTTGTCTACGCAGCCACGACGACCTATTGATGTGTAACCTGGAGCGCTTGTAGTCATAAGGTCCCCATCAACCGTCCCTGTGACAGGGCAAAGATGTATATCATAAGGGCCATTTATAGTGAATGTGAATTTACTATTTGAGGACATCTTAAAGGCGAAACGTGTAACAATTGCTGGTGCTTGAAGGTAGTGGAGACGAATGGAAAAGAATGGAGAGAGAAAAACAGTATAGATGTAAAAAAAAAGGGTTGAGAAAACAAAAGTCTACAACACCCGGTATTCCCAGGCGGTCACCCATCCTAGTACTAACCGGGCCCGACGTTGCTTAACTACGGGGATCGGACGAGAACCGGTGCTTTCAACGGGGTATGGCCGTAGGCACTGTAGATGGTTTGGGACGGCGTTATATACCTGACCTCGTCTACTGTTGCCTCAAGATGTGGGATAATCTTTAAATAGTTATTAGATAATCCATTTTTTTCCAACAATGCGTGCTATTGGGATGCGTTGTCTACGATTGAGGCCAGACAGTTTATCATGTGTGATATAAGGAACATGTGCCCTATTGGTAGTCCTCGTAACTACCGAAATAGGAATCATGTGTGTGATATAAGGAAACTGTGCCCTATTGGTAGTCCTCGTAACTACCGCAATAGGAATCAAGTGTGCAATATAAGGAGAATGTGCCCTATTGGTAGTCCTCGTAACTACCGCAATAGGAATCAAGTGTGCAATATAAGGAGACTGTGCCCTATTGATACTCCTCGCAACTACCGCCATAGGAATCATGTGTGATATAAGGAAACTGTGCCCTATTGGTAGTCCTCGTAACTATCTCAATAGGTATCATGTGTGTGATATATGGAAACAGTGCCCTATTGGTAGTCCTCGTAACTACCGGAATAGGAAATGTGTGTGTGATACAAGGAAAGTGTGCCTATTGGTAGTCCTCGCAACTGCCGCAATAGGAATCATGTGTGTGATACAAGGTGATTGTGTCCTATTGGTAGTCCTCGCAACTACCGCAATAGTAAAATCGAGGGGGTCGATACACGGGAACTGTGCCATATTGGTAGTCCTCGCAGCTACTGCAATAGGAATCGTGTGTGTAATGTAGGAAAACTGTGCCCTATTGGTAGTCCTCGTAACTACCGCAATAGAAATCGTGTGTGTGATACAAGGAAAATGTGCCCTATTGGTAGTCCTCGCAACTAACGCAATAGGAATCATGTCTGTGATATAAGGAAACTCAGCCCTATTGGTAGTCCTCGCAACTACCGCAATAGGAATCATGTGTGTGATACAAGGAAACTGTGCCCTATTGGTAGTCCTCGTAACTACCGCAATAGGAATCAAGTGTGCAATATAAGGAGAATGTGCCCTATTGATAGTCCTCGCAACTACCGCCATAGGAATCATGTGTATGATATAAGGAAACCGTGCCTTATTGGTAATCCTCGTAACTACCGCAATAGGAATCAAGTGTGCAATATAAGGAGAATGTGTCCTATTGATAGTCCTCGCAACTAACGCAATAGGAATCATGTGTATGATATAAGGAAACCGTGCCTTATTGGTAATCCTCGCAACTACCACAATAGGAATCATGTGTGTGATATAAGGAAACTGTGCCCTATCGGTAGTCATCGCAACTACCGCAATAGGAATCAAGTGTGCAATAGAAGGAGACTGTGCCCCATGGGTAGTCCTCGCAACTATCGCAATGGGAATCATGTGTGTGATATAAGGAAACTGTGCCCTATTGGTAGTCCTCGCAGCTACTGCAATAGGAATCGTGTGTGTAAAACGTAGGGAAACTGTGCCCTATTGGTAGTGCTCGCAACTACCGCAATGGGAATCGTGAGTGTGATATAAGGAAATTGTGCCCTATTGGTAGTCCTCGTAACTACCGCAATAGGAATCATGTGTGTGATATAAGGAAACTGAGCCCTATTGGTAGTCCTCGCAACTACCGCAATAGGAATCATGTGTGTGATACAAGGAAACTGTGCCCTATTGGTAGTCCTCGTAACTACCGCAATAGGAATCAAGTGTGCAATATAAGGATACTGTACCCTATTGATAGTCCTCGCAACTACCGCCATAGGAATCATGTGTGATATAAGGAAACTGTGCCCTATTGGTAGTCCTCGTAACTACCTCAATAGGTATCATGTGTGTGATATAAGGAAACTGTGCCCTATTGGTAGTCCTCGTAACTACCGCAATAGGAATCAAGTGTGCAATATAAGGATACTGTACCCTATTGATAGTCCTCGCAACTACCGCCATAGGAATCATGTGTGATATAAGGAAACTGTGCCCTATTGGTAGTCCTCGTAACTACCGCAATAGGAAATTTGTGTGTGATACAAGGAAAGTGTGCCTATTGGTAGTCCTCGCAACTACCGCAATAGGAATCATGTGTGTGATATAAGGAAACTGAGCCCTATTGGTAGTCCTCGCAACTACCGCAATAGGAATCATGTGTGTGATATAAGGAAACTGTGCCCTATTGGTAATCCTCGCAACTACCGGAATAGGAATCAAGTGTGCAATGTAAGGAGAATGTGCCCTATTGGTAGTCCTCGTAACTACCGCAATAGGAATCAAGTGTGCAATATAAGGAGACTGTGCCCTATTGGTAGTCCTCGCAACTACCGCAATAGGAATCATGTGTGATATAAGGAACCTGTGCCCTATTGGTAGTCCTCGTAACTACCGCAATAGGAGTCATGTGTGTGATTTAAGGAAACTGTGCCCTATTGGAGGTCCTCGTAACTACCGCAATAGGAATCAAGTGTGCAATATAAGGAAACTGTGCCCTATTGGTAGTCCTCGCAACTACCGCAATAGGAATCATGTGTGATATAAGGAACCTGTGCCCTATTGGTAGTCCTCGTAACTACCGCAATAGGAGTCATGTGTGTGATTTAAGGAAACTGTGCCCTATTGGAGGTCCTCGTAACTACCGCAATAGGAATCAAGTGTGCAATATCAGGAGAATGTGCCCTATTGGTAGTCCTCGTAACTACCGCAATAGGAATCAAGTGTGCAATATAAGGAGACTGTGCCCTATTGATAGTCCTCGCAAATACCGCAATAGAAATCATGTGTATGATATAAGGAAACTGCGCCCTATTGGTAGTCCTCGCAACTACCGCAATAGGAATCAAGTGTGCAGTAGAAGGAGACTGTGCCCTATGGGTATTCCTTGCAACTACCGCAGTAGGAGTCATGTGTGTGAACCAAGGAAACTGTGCCATATTGGTAGTCCTCGCAACTACCGCAATAGGAATCAAGTGTGCAATATAAGGAGACTGTGCCCTATTGGTAGTCCTCGCAACTACCGCAATAGGAATCATGTGTGTGATATAAGGAAACTGAGCCCTATTGGTAGTCCTCGCAACTACCGCAATAGGAATCATGTGTGTGATACAAGGAAAGTGTGCCCTATTGGTAGTCCTCGTAACTACCGCAATAGGAATCAAGTGTGCAATATAAGGAGAATGTGCCCTATTGATAGTCCTCGCAACTACCGCCATAGGAATCATATGTATGATATAAGGAAACCGTGCCTTATTGGTAATCCTCGCAACTACCGCAATAGGAATCATGTGTGTGATATAAGGAAACTGTGCCCTATTGGTAGTCATCGCAACTACCGCAATAGGAATCAAGTGTGCAATATAAGGAGAATGTGCCCTATTGATAGTCCTCGCAACTACCGCCATAGGAATCATGTGTATGATATAAGGAAACCGTGCCTTATTGGTAATCCTCGTAACTACCGCAATAGGAATCAAGTGTGCAATATAAGGAGAATGTGCCCTATTGATAGTCCTCGCAACTAACGCAATAGGAATCATGTGTATGATATAAGGAAACCGTGCCTTATTGGTAATCCTCGCAACTACCGCAATAGGAATCATGTGTGTGATATAAGGAAACTGTGCCCTATTGGTAGTCATCGCAACTACCGCAATAGGAATCAAGTGTGCAATAGAAGGAGACTGTGCCCCATGGGTAGTCCTCGCAACTATCGCAATGGGAATCATGTGTGTGATATAAGGAAACTGTGCCCTATTGGTAGTCCTCGCAGCTACTGCAATAGGAATCGTGTGTGTAAAACGTAGGGAAACTGTGCCCTATTGGTAGTGCTCGCAACTACCGCAATGGGAATCGTGAGTGTGATATAAGGAAATTGTGCCCTATTGGTAGTCCTCGTAACTACCGCAATAGGAATCATGTGTGTGATATAAGGAAACTGAGCCCTATTGGTAGTCCTCGCAACTACCGCAATAGGAATCATGTGTGTGATACAAGGAAACTGTGCCCTATTGGTAGTCCTCGTAACTACCGCAATAGGAATCAAGTGTGCAATATAAGGATACTGTACCCTATTGATAGTCCTCGCAACTACCGCCATAGGAATCATGTGTGATATAAGGAAACTGTGCCCTATTGGTAGTCCTCGTAACTACCTCAATAGGTATCATGTGTGTGATATAAGGAAACTGTGCCCTATTGGTAGTCCTCGTAACTACCGCAATAGGAATCAAGTGTGCAATATAAGGATACTGTACCCTATTGATAGTCCTCGCAACTACCGCCATAGGAATCATGTGTGATATAAGGAAACTGTGCCCTATTGGTAGTCCTCGCAACTACCGCAATAGGAAATTTGTGTGTGATACAAGGAAAGTGTGCCTATTGGTAGTCCTCGCAACTACCGCAATAGGAATCATGTGTGTGATATAAGGAAACTGAGCCCTATTGGTAGTCCTCGCAACTACCGCAATAGGAATCATGTGTGTGATATAAGGAAACTGTGCCCTATTGGTAATCCTCGCAACTACCGGAATAGGAATCAAGTGTGCAATGTAAGGAGAATGTGCCCTATGGGTATTCCTCGCAACTACCGCAGTAGGAGTCATGTGTGTGATACAAGGAAATTGTGCCATATTTGTAGTCCTCGCAACTACCGCAATAGGAATCAAGTGTGCAATATAAGGAAACTGTGCCCTATTGGTAGTCCTCGCAACTACCGCAATAGGAATCATGTGTGATATAAGGAACCTGTGCCCTATTGGTAGTCCTCGTAACTACCGCAATAGGAGTCATGTGTGTGATTTAAGGAAACTGTGCCCTATTGGAGGTCCTCGTAACTACCGCAATAGGAATCAAGTGTGCAATATCAGGAGAATGTGCCCTATTGGTAGTCCTCGTAACTACCGCAATAGGAATCAAGTGTGCAATATAAGGAGACTGTGCCCTATTGATAGTCCTCGCAAATACCGCAATAGAAATCATGTGTATGATATAAGGAAACTGCGCCCTATTGGTAGTCCTCGCAACTACCGCAATAGGAATCAAGTGTGCAGTAGAAGGAGACTGTGCCCTATGGGTATTCCTTGCAACTACCGCAGTAGGAGTCATGTGTGTGAACCAAGGAAACTGTGCCATATTGGTAGTCCTCGCAACTACCGCAATAGGAATCAAGTGTGCAATATAAGGAGACTGTGCCCTATTGGTAGTCCTCGCAACTACCGCAATAGGAATCATGTGTGATATAAGGAACCTGTGCCCTATTGGTAGTCCTCGTAACTACCGCAATAGGAATCATGTGTGTGATATAAGGAAACTGTGCCCTATTGGTAATCCTCGCAACTACCGCAATAGGAATCATGTGTGTGATATAAGGAAACTGTGCCCTATTGGTAGTCCTCGCAACTACCGCAATAGGAATCATGTGTATGATATAAGGAAACCGTGCCCTATTGGTAATCCTCGCAACTACCGCAATATGAATCATGTGTGTGATATAAGGAAACTGTGCCCTATTGGTAGTCCTCGCAGCTACTGCAATAGGAATCGTGTGTGTAAAACGTAGGGAACCTGTGCCCTATTGGTAGTGCTCGCAACTACCGCAATGGGAATCATGAGTGTGATATAAGGAAATTGTGCCCTATTTGTAGTCCTCGCAACTACCGCAATAGGAATCAAGTGTGCAATATAAGGATACTGTGCCCTATTGATAGTCCTCGCAACTACCGCGATAGGAATCATGTGTGTGATATAAGGAAATTGTGCCCTATTGGTAGTCCTCGTAACTACCGCAATAGGAAATTTGTGTGTGATACAAGGAAAGTGTGCCCTATTGGTAGTCCTCGCAACTACCGCAATAGGAATCAAGTGTGCAATGTGAGGAGACTGTGCCCTATGGGTATTCCTCGCAACTACCGCAGTAGGAGTCATGTGTGTGATACAAGGAAACTGTGCCATATTGGTAGTCCTCGCAACTACCGCAATAGGAATCAAGTGTGCAATATAAGGAGACTGTGCCCTATTGGTAATCCTCGTAACTACCGCAATAGGAATCATGTGTGTGATATAAGGAAACTGTGCCCTATTGGTAGTCCTCGTAACTACCGCAATAGGAATCAAGTGTGCAATATAAGGAGAATGTGCCCTATTGGTAGTCCTCGTAACTACCGCAATAGGAATCAAGTGTGCAATATAAGGAGAATGTGCCCTATTGATAGTCCTCGCAACTACCGCAATAGGAATCATGTGTATGATATAAGGAAACCGTGCCCTATTGGTAATCCTCGCAACTACCGCAATAGGAATCGTGTGTGTGATATAAGGAAACTGTGCCCTATTGGTAGTCCTCGCAACTACCGCAATAGGAATCAAGTGTGCAATAGAAGGAGACTGTGCCCTATGGACTATGTCCTCGCAACTATCGCAATGGGAATCATGTGTGTGATATAAGGAAACTGTGCCCTATTGTTAGTCCTCGCAGCTACTGCAAGAGGAATCGTGTGTGTAAAACGTAGGGAAACTGTGCTCTATTGGTAGTGCTCGCAACTACCGCAATGGGAATCAAGTGTGCAATATCAGGAGAATGTTCCCTATTGGTAGTCCTCGTAACTACCGCAATAAGAATCAAGTGTGCAATATAAGGAGACTGTGCCCTACTGATAGTCCTCGCAACTACCGCAATAGAAATCATGTGTGTGATATAAGGAAACTGCGCCCTATTGGTAGTCCTCGCAACTACCGCAATAGGAATCAAGTGTGCAATAGAAGGAGACTGTGCCCTATGGGTATTCCCTGCAACTACCGCAGTAGGAGTCATGTGTGTGATACAAGGAAACTGTGCATATTGGTAGTCCTCGCAACTACCGCAATAGGAATCAAGTGTGCAATATAAGGAGACTGTGCCCTATTGGTAGTCCTCGCAACTACCGCAATAGGAATCATGTGTGATATAAGGAACCTGTGCCCTATTGGTAGTCCTCGTAACTACCGCAATAGGAATCATGTGTGTGATATAAGGAAACTGTGCCCTATTGGTAGTCCTCGCAGCTACTGCAATAGGAATCGTGTGTGTAAAACGTAGGGAAACTGTGCCCTATTGGTGGTGCTCGCAACTACCGCAATGGGAATCATGAGTGTGATATAAGGAAACTGTGCCCTATTGGTAGTCCTCGTAACTACCTCAATATGTATCATGTGTGTGATATAAGGAGAATGTGCCCTATTGCTAGTCCTCCTAACTACCGCAATAGGAATCAAGTGTATGATATAAGGAAACTGTGCCCTATTGGTAATCCTCGCAACTACCGCAATATGAATCATGTGGGCAATATAAGGATACTGTGCCCTATTGATAGTCCTCGAAACTACCGCCATAGGATTCATGTGTGATATAAGGACACTGTGTCCTATTGGTAGTCCTCGTAACTACCTCAATAGGTATCATGTGTGTGATATAAGGAAACGGTGCCCTATTGGTAGTCCTCGCAGCTACTGCAATAGGAATCGTGTGTGTAAAACGTAGGGAAACTGTGCCCTATTGGTAGTGCTCGCAACTACCGCAATGGGAATCGTGAGTGTGATATAAGGAAATTGTGCCCTATTGGTAGTCCTCGTAACTACCGCAATAGGAATCATGTGTGTGATATAAGGAAACTGAGCCCTATTGGTAGTCCTCGCAACTACCGCAATAGGAATCATGTGTGTGATACAAGGAAACTGTGCCCTATTGGTAGTCCTCGTAACTACCGCAATAGGAATCAAGTGTGCAATATAAGGATACTGTACCCTATTGATAGTCCTCGCAACTACCGCCATAGGAATCATGTGTGATATAAGGAAACTGTGCCCTATTGGTAGTCCTCGTAACTACCTCAATAGGTATCATGTGTGTGATATAAGGAAACTGTGCCCTATTGGTAGTCCTCGCAACTACCGGAATAGGAATCAAGTGTGCAATGTAAGGAGAATGTGCCCTATGGGTATTCCTCGCAACTACCGCAGTAGGAGTCATGTGTGTGATACAAGGAAATTGTGCCATATTTGTAGTCCTCGCAACTACCGCAATAGGAATCAAGTGTGCAATATAAGGAAACTGTGCCCTATTGGTAGTCCTCGCAACTACCGCAATAGGAATCATGTGTGATATAAGGAACCTGTGCCCTATTGGTAGTCCTCGTAACTACCGCAATAGGAGTCATGTGTGTGATTTAAGGAAACTGTGCCCTATTGGAGGTCCTCGTAACTACCGCAATAGGAATCAAGTGTGCAATATCAGGAGAATGTGCCCTATTGGTAGTCCTCGTAACTACCGCAATAGGAATCAAGTGTGCAATATAAGGAGACTGTGCCCTATTGATAGTCCTCGCAAATACCGCAATAGAAATCATGTGTATGATATAAGGAAACTGCGCCCTATTGGTAGTCCTCGCAACTACCGCAATAGGAATCAAGTGTGCAGTAGAAGGAGACTGTGCCCTATGGGTATTCCTTGCAACTACCGCAGTAGGAGTCATGTGTGTGAACCAAGGAAACTGTGCCATATTGGTAGTCCTCGCAACTACCGCAATAGGAATCAAGTGTGCAATATAAGGAGACTGTGCCCTATTGGTAGTCCTCGCAACTACCGCAATAGGAATCATGTGTGATATAAGGAACCTGTGCCCTATTGGTAGTCCTCGTAACTACCGCAATAGGAATCATGTGTGTGATATAAGGAAACTGTGCCCTATTGGTAATCCTCGCAACTACCGCAATAGGAATCATGTGTGTGATATAAGGAAACTGTGCCCTATTGGTAGTCCTCGCAACTACCGCAATAGGAATCATGTGTATGATATAAGGAAACCGTGCCCTATTGGTAATCCTCGCAACTACCGCAATATGAATCATGTGTGTGATATAAGGAAACTGTGCCCTATTGGTAGTCCTCGCAGCTACTGCAATAGGAATCGTGTGTGTAAAACGTAGGGAACCTGTGCCCTATTGGTAGTGCTCGCAACTACCGCAATGGGAATCATGAGTGTGATATAAGGAAATTGTGCCCTATTTGTAGTCCTCGCAACTACCGCAATAGGAATCAAGTGTGCAATATAAGGATACTGTGCCCTATTGATAGTCCTCGCAACTACCGCGATAGGAATCATGTGTGTGATATAAGGAAATTGTGCCCTATTGGTAGTCCTCGTAACTACCGCAATAGGAAATTTGTGTGTGATACAAGGAAAGTGTGCCCTATTGGTAGTCCTCGCAACTACCGCAATAGGAATCAAGTGTGCAATGTGAGGAGACTGTGCCCTATGGGTATTCCTCGCAACTACCGCAGTAGGAGTCATGTGTGTGATACAAGGAAACTGTGCCATATTGGTAGTCCTCGCAACTACCGCAATAGGAATCAAGTGTGCAATATAAGGAGACTGTGCCCTATTGGTAATCCTCGTAACTACCGCAATAGGAATCATGTGTGTGATATAAGGAAACTGTGCCCTATTGGTAGTCCTCGTAACTACCGCAATAGGAATCAAGTGTGCAATATAAGGAGAATGTGCCCTATTGGTAGTCCTCGTAACTACCGCAATAGGAATCAAGTGTGCAATATAAGGAGAATGTGCCCTATTGATAGTCCTCGCAACTACCGCAATAGGAATCATGTGTATGATATAAGGAAACCGTGCCCTATTGGTAATCCTCGCAACTACCGCAATAGGAATCGTGTGTGTGATATAAGGAAACTGTGCCCTATTGGTAGTCCTCGCAACTACCGCAATAGGAATCAAGTGTGCAATAGAAGGAGACTGTGCCCTATGGACTATGTCCTCGCAACTATCGCAATGGGAATCATGTGTGTGATATAAGGAAACTGTGCCCTATTGTTAGTCCTCGCAGCTACTGCAAGAGGAATCGTGTGTGTAAAACGTAGGGAAACTGTGCTCTATTGGTAGTGCTCGCAACTACCGCAATGGGAATCAAGTGTGCAATATCAGGAGAATGTTCCCTATTGGTAGTCCTCGTAACTACCGCAATAAGAATCAAGTGTGCAATATAAGGAGACTGTGCCCTACTGATAGTCCTCGCAACTACCGCAATAGAAATCATGTGTGTGATATAAGGAAACTGCGCCCTATTGGTAGTCCTCGCAACTACCGCAATAGGAATCAAGTGTGCAATAGAAGGAGACTGTGCCCTATGGGTATTCCCTGCAACTACCGCAGTAGGAGTCATGTGTGTGATACAAGGAAACTGTGCATATTGGTAGTCCTCGCAACTACCGCAATAGGAATCAAGTGTGCAATATAAGGAGACTGTGCCCTATTGGTAGTCCTCGCAACTACCGCAATAGGAATCATGTGTGATATAAGGAACCTGTGCCCTATTGGTAGTCCTCGTAACTACCGCAATAGGAATCATGTGTGTGATATAAGGAAACTGTGCCCTATTGGTAGTCCTCGCAGCTACTGCAATAGGAATCGTGTGTGTAAAACGTAGGGAAACTGTGCCCTATTGGTGGTGCTCGCAACTACCGCAATGGGAATCATGAGTGTGATATAAGGAAACTGTGCCCTATTGGTAGTCCTCGTAACTACCTCAATATGTATCATGTGTGTGATATAAGGAGAATGTGCCCTATTGCTAGTCCTCCTAACTACCGCAATAGGAATCAAGTGTATGATATAAGGAAACTGTGCCCTATTGGTAATCCTCGCAACTACCGCAATATGAATCATGTGGGCAATATAAGGATACTGTGCCCTATTGATAGTCCTCGAAACTACCGCCATAGGATTCATGTGTGATATAAGGACACTGTGTCCTATTGGTAGTCCTCGTAACTACCTCAATAGGTATCATGTGTGTGATATAAGGAAACTGTGCCCTATTGGTAGTCCTCGCAGCTACTGCAATAGGAATCGTGTGTGTAAAACGTAGGGAAACTGTGCCCTATTGGTAGTGCTCGCAACTACCGCAATGGGAATCGTGAGTGTGATATAAGGAAATTGTGCCCTATTGGTAGTCCTCGTAACTACCGCAATAGGAATCATGTGTGTGATATAAGGAAACTGAGCCCTATTGGTAGTCCTCGCAACTACCGCAATAGGAATCATGTGTGTGATACAAGGAAACTGTGCCCTATTGGTAGTCCTCGTAACTACCGCAATAGGAATCAAGTGTGCAATATAAGGATACTGTACCCTATTGATAGTCCTCGCAACTACCGCCATAGGAATCATGTGTGATATAAGGAAACTGTGCCCTATTGGTAGTCCTCGTAACTACCTCAATAGGTATCATGTGTGTGATATAAGGAAACTGTGCCCTATTGGTAGTCCTCGTAACTACCGCAATAGGAATCAAGTGTGCAATATAAGGATACTGTACCCTATTGATAGTCCTCGCAACTACCGCCATAGGAATCATGTGTGATATAAGGAAACTGTGCCCTATTGGTAGTCCTCGTAACTACCGCAATAGGAAATTTGTGTGTGATACAAGGAAAGTGTGCCTATTGGTAGTCCTCGCAACTACCGCAATAGGAATCATGTGTGTGATATAAGGAAACTGAGCCCTATTGGTAGTCCTCGCAACTACCGCAATAGGAATCATGTGTGTGATATAAGGAAACTGTGCCCTATTGGTAATCCTCGCAACTACCGGAATAGGAATCAAGTGTGCAATGTAAGGAGAATGTGCCCTATTGGTAGTCCTCGTAACTACCGCAATAGGAATCAAGTGTGCAATATAAGGAGACTGTGCCCTATTGGTAGTCCTCGCAACTACCGCAATAGGAATCATGTGTGATATAAGGAACCTGTGCCCTATTGGTAGTCCTCGTAACTACCGCAATAGGAGTCATGTGTGTGATTTAAGGAAACTGTGCCCTATTGGAGGTCCTCGTAACTACCGCAATAGGAATCAAGTGTGCAATATAAGGAAACTGTGCCCTATTGGTAGTCCTCGCAACTACCGCAATAGGAATCATGTGTGATATAAGGAACCTGTGCCCTATTGGTAGTCCTCGTAACTACCGCAATAGGAGTCATGTGTGTGATTTAAGGAAACTGTGCCCTATTGGAGGTCCTCGTAACTACCGCAATAGGAATCAAGTGTGCAATATCAGGAGAATGTGCCCTATTGGTAGTCCTCGTAACTACCGCAATAGGAATCAAGTGTGCAATATAAGGAGACTGTGCCCTATTGATAGTCCTCGCAAATACCGCAATAGAAATCATGTGTATGATATAAGGAAACTGCGCCCTATTGGTAGTCCTCGCAACTACCGCAATAGGAATCAAGTGTGCAGTAGAAGGAGACTGTGCCCTATGGGTATTCCTTGCAACTACCGCAGTAGGAGTCATGTGTGTGAACCAAGGAAACTGTGCCATATTGGTAGTCCTCGCAACTACCGCAATAGGAATCAAGTGTGCAATATAAGGAGACTGTGCCCTATTGGTAGTCCTCGCAACTACCGCAATAGGAATCATGTGTGATATAAGGAACCTGTGCCCTATTGGTAGTCCTCGTAACTACCGCAATAGGAATCATGTGTGTGATATAAGGAAACTGTGCCCTATTGGTAATCCTCGCAACTACCGCAATAGGAATCATGTGTGTGATATAAGGAAACTGTGCCCTATTGGTAGTCCTCGCAACTACCGCAATAGGAATCATGTGTATGATATAAGGAAACCGTGCCCTATTGGTAATCCTCGCAACTACCGCAATATGAATCATGTGTGTGATATAAGGAAACTGTGCCCTATTGGTAGTCCTCGCAGCTACTGCAATAGGAATCGTGTGTGTAAAACGTAGGGAACCTGTGCCCTATTGGTAGTGCTCGCAACTACCGCAATGGGAATCATGAGTGTGATATAAGGAAATTGTGCCCTATTTGTAGTCCTCGCAACTACCGCAATAGGAATCAAGTGTGCAATATAAGGATACTGTGCCCTATTGATAGTCCTCGCAACTACCGCGATAGGAATCATGTGTGTGATATAAGGAAATTGTGCCCTATTGGTAGTCCTCGTAACTACCGCAATAGGAAATTTGTGTGTGATACAAGGAAAGTGTGCCCTATTGGTAGTCCTCGCAACTACCGCAATAGGAATCAAGTGTGCAATGTGAGGAGACTGTGCCCTATGGGTATTCCTCGCAACTACCGCAGTAGGAGTCATGTGTGTGATACAAGGAAACTGTGCCATATTGGTAGTCCTCGCAACTACCGCAATAGGAATCAAGTGTGCAATATAAGGAGACTGTGCCCTATTGGTAATCCTCGTAACTACCGCAATAGGAATCATGTGTGTGATATAAGGAAACTGTGCCCTATTGGTAGTCCTCGTAACTACCGCAATAGGAATCAAGTGTGCAATATAAGGAGAATGTGCCCTATTGGTAGTCCTCGTAACTACCGCAATAGGAATCAAGTGTGCAATATAAGGAGAATGTGCCCTATTGATAGTCCTCGCAACTACCGCAATAGGAATCATGTGTATGATATAAGGAAACCGTGCCCTATTGGTAATCCTCGCAACTACCGCAATAGGAATCGTGTGTGTGATATAAGGAAACTGTGCCCTATTGGTAGTCCTCGCAACTACCGCAATAGGAATCAAGTGTGCAATAGAAGGAGACTGTGCCCTATGGACTATGTCCTCGCAACTATCGCAATGGGAATCATGTGTGTGATATAAGGAAACTGTGCCCTATTGTTAGTCCTCGCAGCTACTGCAAGAGGAATCGTGTGTGTAAAACGTAGGGAAACTGTGCTCTATTGGTAGTGCTCGCAACTACCGCAATGGGAATCAAGTGTGCAATATCAGGAGAATGTTCCCTATTGGTAGTCCTCGTAACTACCGCAATAAGAATCAAGTGTGCAATATAAGGAGACTGTGCCCTACTGATAGTCCTCGCAACTACCGCAATAGAAATCATGTGTGTGATATAAGGAAACTGCGCCCTATTGGTAGTCCTCGCAACTACCGCAATAGGAATCAAGTGTGCAATAGAAGGAGACTGTGCCCTATGGGTATTCCCTGCAACTACCGCAGTAGGAGTCATGTGTGTGATACAAGGAAACTGTGCATATTGGTAGTCCTCGCAACTACCGCAATAGGAATCAAGTGTGCAATATAAGGAGACTGTGCCCTATTGGTAGTCCTCGCAACTACCGCAATAGGAATCATGTGTGATATAAGGAACCTGTGCCCTATTGGTAGTCCTCGTAACTACCGCAATAGGAATCATGTGTGTGATATAAGGAAACTGTGCCCTATTGGTAGTCCTCGCAGCTACTGCAATAGGAATCGTGTGTGTAAAACGTAGGGAAACTGTGCCCTATTGGTGGTGCTCGCAACTACCGCAATGGGAATCATGAGTGTGATATAAGGAAACTGTGCCCTATTGGTAGTCCTCGTAACTACCTCAATATGTATCATGTGTGTGATATAAGGAGAATGTGCCCTATTGCTAGTCCTCCTAACTACCGCAATAGGAATCAAGTGTATGATATAAGGAAACTGTGCCCTATTGGTAATCCTCGCAACTACCGCAATATGAATCATGTGGGCAATATAAGGATACTGTGCCCTATTGATAGTCCTCGAAACTACCGCCATAGGATTCATGTGTGATATAAGGACACTGTGTCCTATTGGTAGTCCTCGTAACTACCTCAATAGGTATCATGTGTGTGATATAAGGAAACTGTGCCCTATTGGTAGTCCTCGCAGCTACTGCAATAGGAATCGTGTGTGTAAAACGTAGGGAAACTGTGCCCTATTGGTAGTGCTCGCAACTACCGCAATGGGAATCGTGAGTGTGATATAAGGAAATTGTGCCCTATTGGTAGTCCTCGTAACTACCGCAATAGGAATCATGTGTGTGATATAAGGAAACTGAGCCCTATTGGTAGTCCTCGCAACTACCGCAATAGGAATCATGTGTGTGATACAAGGAAACTGTGCCCTATTGGTAGTCCTCGTAACTACCGCAATAGGAATCAAGTGTGCAATATAAGGATACTGTACCCTATTGATAGTCCTCGCAACTACCGCCATAGGAATCATGTGTGATATAAGGAAACTGTGCCCTATTGGTAGTCCTCGTAACTACCTCAATAGGTATCATGTGTGTGATATAAGGAAACTGTGCCCTATTGGTAGTCCTCGTAACTACCGCAATAGGAATCAAGTGTGCAATATAAGGATACTGTACCCTATTGATAGTCCTCGCAACTACCGCCATAGGAATCATGTGTGATATAAGGAAACTGTGCCCTATTGGTAGTCCTCGTAACTACCGCAATAGGAAATTTGTGTGTGATACAAGGAAAGTGTGCCTATTGGTAGTCCTCGCAACTACCGCAATAGGAATCATGTGTGTGATATAAGGAAACTGAGCCCTATTGGTAGTCCTCGCAACTACCGCAATAGGAATCATGTGTGTGATATAAGGAAACTGTGCCCTATTGGTAATCCTCGCAACTACCGGAATAGGAATCAAGTGTGCAATGTAAGGAGAATGTGCCCTATTGGTAGACCTCGTAACTACCGCAATAGGAATCAAGTGTGCAATATAAGGAGACTGTGCCCTATTGGTAGTCCTCGCAACTACCGCAATAGGAATCATGTGTGATATAAGGAACCTGTGCCCTATTGGTAGTCCTCGTAACTACCGCAATAGGAGTCATGTGTGTGATTTAAGGAAACTGTGCCCTATTGGAGGTCCTCGTAACTACCGCAATAGGAATCAAGTGTGCAATATAAGGAAACTGTGCCCTATTGGTAGTCCTCGCAACTACCGCAATAGGAATCATGTGTGATATAAGGAACCTGTGCCCTATTGGTAGTCCTCGTAACTACCGCAATAGGAGTCATGTGTGTGATTTAAGGAAACTGTGCCCTATTGGAGGTCCTCGTAACTACCGCAATAGGAATCAAGTGTGCAATATCAGGAGAATGTGCCCTATTGGTAGTCCTCGTAACTACCGCAATAGGAATCAAGTGTGCAATATAAGGAGACTGTGCCCTATTGATAGTCCTCGCAAATACCGCAATAGAAATCATGTGTATGATATAAGGAAACTGCGCCCTATTGGTAGTCCTCGCAACTACCGCAATAGGAATCAAGTGTGCAGTAGAAGGAGACTGTGCCCTATGGGTATTCCTTGCAACTACCGCAGTAGGAGTCATGTGTGTGAACCAAGGAAACTGTGCCATATTGGTAGTCCTCGCAACTACCGCAATAGGAATCAAGTGTGCAATATAAGGAGACTGTGCCCTATTGGTAGTCCTCGTAACTACCTCAATAGGTATCATGTGTGTGATATAAGGAGAATGTGCCCTATTGGTAGTCCTCGTAACTACCGCAATATGAATCAAGTGTGCATATAAGGATACTGTGCCCTATTGATAGTCCTCGCAACTACCGCCATAGGATTCATGTGTGATATAAGGAACCTGTGCCCTATTGGTAGTCCTCGTAACTACCGCAATAGGAATCATGTGTGCGATATAAGGAAACTGTGCCCTATTGGTAATCCTCGCAACTACCGCAATAGGAATCATGTGTGTGATATAAGGAAACTGTGCCCAATTGGTAGTCCTCGCAACTACCGCAATAGGAATCATGTGTATGATATAATTAAACCGTGCCCTATTGGTAATCCTCGCAACTACCGCAATATGAATCATGTGTGTGATATAAGGAAACTGTGCCCTATTGGTAGTCCTCGCAGCTACTGCAATAGGAATCGTGTGTGTAAAACGTAGGGAAACTGTGCCCTATTGGTAGTGCTCGCAACTACCGCAATGGGAATCATGAGTGTGATATAAGGAAACTGTGTCCTATTGGTAGTCCTCGTAACTACCTCAATAGGTATCATGTGTGTGATGTAAGGAAACTGTGCCCTTTTGGTAGTCCTCGTAACTACCGCAATAGGAATCATGTGTGTGATATAAGGAAACTGTGCCCTATTGGTAGTGCTCGCAACTACCGCAATGGGAATCATGAGTGTGATATAAGGAAACTGTGCCCTATTGGTAGTCCTCGTAACTACCGCAATAGGAATCATGTGTGTGATATAAGGAAACTGAGCCCTATTGGTAGTCCTCGCAACTATCGCAATAGGAATCATGTGTGTGATATAAGGAAACTGTGCCCTATTGGTAGTGCTCGCAACTACCGCAATGGGAATCATGAGTGTGATATAAGGAAACTGTGCCCTATTGGTAGTCCTCGTAACTACCGCAATAGGAATCATGTGTGTGATATAAGGAAACTGAGCCCTATTGGTAGTCCTCGCAACTATCGCAATAGGAATCATGTGTGTGATATAAGGAAACTGTGCCCTATTGGTAGTCCTCGCAACTACCGGAATAGGAATCAAGTGTGCAATGTAAGAAGACTCTGCCCTATGGGTATTCCTCGCAACTACCGCAGTAGGAGTCATGTGTGTGATACAAGGAAACTGTGCCATATTGGTAGTCCTCGCAACTACCGTCATAGGAATCAAGTGTGCAATATAAGGAGACTGTTCCCTATTGGTAGTCCTCGTAACTACCGCAATAGGAATCATGTGTGTGATATAAGGAAACTGTGCCCTACTGGTAGTCCTCGTAACTACCGCAATAGTAAAATCATGTGTGCGATATACGGGAACGTTGCCATATTGGTAGTCCTCGCAGCTACTGCAATGGGAATCGTGTGTGTAAAACGTAGGGAAACTGTGCCCTATTGGTAGTGCTCGCAAGTACCGCAATAGGAATCATGAGTATGATATAAGAAAACTGTGCCCTACTGGTAGTCCTCGCGACTACCGCCATAGGAATCATGTGTGTGATATAAGGAAACTGTGCCCTGCTGGTAGTCCTCGCAACTACCGCCATAGGAATCATGTGTGATATAAGGAAACTGTGCCCTATTGGTAGTCCTCGTAACTACCGCGATAGGAATCATGTGTGTGATATAAGGAAACTGTGCCCTATTGGTAGTCCTCGCAACTACCGCAATAGGACTCATGTGTGATATAAGGAACCTGTGCCCTATTGGTAGTCCTCGTAACTACCGCAATAGGAATCATGTGTGTGATATAAGGAAACTGTGCCTTATTGGTAGTCCTCGTAACTACCGCAATAGGAATCAAGTGTGCAATATAAGGAGAATGTGCCCTATTGGTAGTCCTCGTAACTACCGCAATAGGAATCATGTGTTATATAAGGAAACTGTGCCCTATTGGTAGTCCTCGTAACGACCGCAATAGGAATCAAGTGTGCAATATAAGGAGACTGTGCCCTATTGATAGTCCTCGCAACTACCGCCATAGGAATCATGTGTTATATAAGGAAACTGTGCCCTATTGGTAGTCCTCGTAACGACCGCAATAGGAATCATGAGTGTGATATAAGGAAACTGTGCCCTATTTGTAGTCCTCGCAACTACCGCCATAGGAATCATGTGTGATATAAGGAAACTGTGCCCTATTGGTAGTCCTCGTAACTATCGCGATAGGAATCATGTGTGTGATATAAGGAAACTGTGCCCTATTGGTAGTCCTCGTAACTATCGCGATAGGAATCATGTGTGTGATATAAGGAAACTGTGCCCTATTGGTAGTCCTCGTAACTACCGCAATAGGAATCATGTGTGTGATATAAGGAAACTGTGCCCTATTGGTAGTCCTCGTAACTACCGCAATAGGAATCAAGTGTGCAATATAAGGAGAATGTGCCCTATTGGTAGTCCTCGTAACTACCGCAATAGGAATCATGTGTTATATAAGGAAACTGTGCCCTATTGGTAGTCCTCGTAACGACCGCAATAGGAATCAAGTGTGCAATATAAGGAGACTGTGCCCTATTGATAGTCCTCGCAACTACCGCCATAGGAATCATGTGTTATATAAGGAAACTGTGCCCTATTGGTAGTCCTCGTAACGACCGCAATAGGAATCATGAGTGTGATATAAGGAAACTGTGCCCTATTTGTAGTCCTCGCAACTACCGCCATAGGAATCATGTGTGATATAAGGAAACTGTGCCCTATTGGTAGTCCTCGTAACTATCGCGATAGGAATCATGTGTGTGATATAAGGAAACTGTGCCCTATTGGTAGTCCTCGCAACTACCGCAATAGGAATCAAGTGTGCAATGTAAGGAGACTGTGCCCTATGGGTATTCCTCGCAACTACCGCAGTAGGAGTCATGTGTGTGATACAAGGAAACTGTGCCATATCGGTAGTCCTCGCAACTACCGCAATAGGAGTCAAGTGTGCAATATAAGGAGACTGTGCCCTATTGGTAGTCCTCGCAACTACCGCAATAGGAATCATGTGTGATATAAGGAACCTGTGCCCTAATGGTAGTCCTCGTAACTACCGCAATAGGAATCATGTGTGTGATATAAGGAAACTGTGCCCTATTGGTAGTCCTCGTAACTACCGCAATAGGAATCAAGTGTGATATAAGGAACCTGTGCCCTAATGGTAGTCCTCGTAACTACCGCAATAGGAATCATGTGTGCAATATGAGGAGAATGTGCCCTATTGGTAGTCCTCGTAGTAGTAGGGAGAGTGAGTCCAGAGACATCAAGCACACACACCTCCCTCCCCCCCCCCCCCCGCCCGTGGTCGTGCTATAGCGCGACCGAAAATTTTGAAATATCGATTTGAAAATGCCGGTCACGAGTTAATGAGGTCATTAATTTTTGTCAAAAGTCTTTGTTTCCGTGCTATAGCACGGGGTATAATTAGCATAAATTACGATGTAAATAGCTAATTAAGCTGTCAACAAGGTTATTCATAATTGCTTGAAGTCTTTGTTTCTGCGTTATAGTACGGGGTATAAATAGTATAAATTAGTATGTAAATAGGTATATTCAACAAGGTTATTAATCATTGTTTGTCTATGTTCTCGTGCTATAAGTACGAGTGAATGAAGAAGACATGGGTGGCGGAGGAGGCAATGAAGGTGTTAACTATGTCATTAATCATTGTTTGAAGTCTTCAATCTGCGATCAAGTACTATTATGAATAGGTAATAGATGAACAAGTCATTTTGCTTTGATGAAAAAGTAAATCATTTAATCGCTATACATATCGCCATGTAAACTGTATATTCTCGCGTTACAGTACGATTAATCGTCAATGACACGTGTATATAATCAATGTTTGCGTTGAACAGGCCATGTGAGATCCTATAAGCTGTGTAATATGTTTGTTTGTTTGTAAAAACCATAGGATATGTTTCGTATAAACCATATTAACGCAAATACAATCATCCATTTTGCAATTTTTTTATTCCTATATCACTACATGAATACCATTACCCGCTACAACATCTATCGTGGTCAAAAACTTAGTATCACAAAAATATACACCTTCATATCATATTATTATACATGACAATTTAGACAATGGGTAAAGAGGTCTTGCACGCGGTTTGCATAAAACGCGGGAACTGCCGGCGAGTGATACGCGGAAAGTGAACATATTGGAAATTATGAATATAGTTGTCATTGCACATGGTGTTTGGAGACCAATACTCTCGATATATTCGTGACATGGAGTAATTTCGACATTTGAAATATAAGTAAAATAGACAGTATTCTCCGCATACATCTGTGTCAAGTGACTGCCACACCGCTCTCATGGGTTGTTGAATAAAATATTCCAATTGTTTAAGGTTCACATAGGCACGAATTGGTTTTCCTAGTGAGTCAAACATCTCAATTTTCCCCGATGACATTTTATAGAAAGCCAACCAGTGTCTTCCTGGTTGATTGGATCTATCTGTATTCACGATATAACCACCAGGTGGAAGGTGAACGTGAAACTGATCGGCGGCCAAGACGGCGAATTGTCTCCATCTCCAACACGAATCCCTTTCTAGGGCTGTTTGTAATTGAGACGTATTCATGAGTGTAGAAATACGTTTCGACTGGCATCCACGTGAAGCACTCGAGGAAATTCTCCAATGATCAGCACATCGGTGTTTTCAGGGAGCGCCGACTCAAAGTGGCCTTGAATTTTCAGTGATCCCGCTTGCTGTCGGGGGAAGTTCTGTGGGTCGTAAACAGCTTGAAGGGGAAGATGGAAAATACTGTATCCCGCCGGGTAGTCTCTTCTCGGAATGAGTGCAGGGGATGTGTCATCTGACATATATAGAGTGCGGTATCCCTGGAGATATTGCTTTTGTGCGAAGTTAGTGTTTAACGTACGAAAGGGTGTTGGGTCATCGTTGACAGTCACAGTCAGTTGCTCCAATTGTTGATGGATACAGTTGAAGGGATTCTGTTGGTAATCACCGTTGTAGGCAACCGATTTCACCAAGGCAATGGTAATTTTCTGAGGTACTCTTCCTTGAAAGATGTCTTCGAAGGCGAATGAATTCTCTCCTCGTAATAGAGAATATCTTTTAGAATCCCTGTTCAAATAGGGATACTTGGCAGTGATTGTCTGCAATACATCTGCATGCGCTTCAATAATTTGAGGGACTACATTGACCTTGCATATGTGGAAAATGACGTCTGTGAGTTGCAGTCGGTAACCTTCATCCGTCTCGGGAGTCATGAGATAGAAATCAGGTTTGTTAAGCCACAATCGTAGTCCCATATCCACGTTATCCAACAAATATTTTTCTTGTTGGAAAAAGTCGACTCTTAGTTGTCCGAGGAGTTCCACCCACCTCCCTTGTTGGAACAGAGCGTAGCGCTGTGTTAATCCTCCGTTGGTGGATAAAGGACTGGCTTCATCCATAAACGCGGAAGTATCGAGAAAGAAGCCTTCGGATTGCAACTTGCCATTCGCTTGGTCAGCATTAGCGTGAAGCAAAGTATCCAAATATGCTTCGTGTGCAAAATTTACTCCCGTCTGTGTGATTTTGTTTCCTTGTAAGCTGACATCCACTTGTTGAAACAGACTTTGGAAGATCGAGTTGATGGGAGACGCCAGCTTACCCACGGCCAAAGCTTGACCGTTTTTATCCACAATTCTCGCTTTCAAGGAAAGAGTTCTTCAGATCTATGTATTGACCCTGGCTCGCCGCTATGACGAATTCAATGGGAGCTCCCTCCGTTACTTGAGTGAGAGGACGATTTTCTATGTATTTTTTCTTTTCCACAAGCGATTCTGTAGGGGGTAGACGAAAGACATCAAGACAAGATGTAAAACTCTCTCCGCTTGTTTCCATTTCTTCACCGCTCATATCGTAAATATATCTCTAGTAGGTGTGGAGTGACTCTTTCGACGTGAAGTTTTCTTGACGGATCTCTTCTTCTTTTTTGCTGCAACAGCCTTTTTCTTCTTCTTTCTGCTTGCGTTCAACTTTCTCTTTCTTTGGGCAGTACTCGCACTGGCAGTCTTTTTTCTTCGTCTACGGTTCTTGGCGGAAGACGATGCTTTTATAGTCTCATTCATCCGTCGAAGACGAGATCTGGCGCGAGACACAGTTTGCGCCACGGGGGAGACAAAAGTAACGTTGCCTCTCGCTCCACCCGAACCTCTTTGGTGAGTTTCATCTCCTTTGGCCTGCGCCATGTAATATCGTTTCAACTTTTCCACGTCTAGGGTAAATGGGATATATCTCATGATGATCAGGGACCGGGAGTGGGTACGAAATATAAAACGCACGACCACTCGTCGGTGGGAGATTGTTTAAATGCAACACCCGAGTTGGAAAGTAGAAATATTCTCAAGTCAGTTAATTCCTGTTTCACTACAGGAATATATTGCAAATTTAAAATGGCGCGGTCGAATCCCCGTCTTAAAATGGAAAGGTTTCCGTGGGGAGTAAAGGAGACGTCGCATACGTTCGCACAAATCAATGATTCTTTTCGCCACCCCTTAGGTGTCGTGGCATCCAATAGTGTGCACACCCAATGTCCGGGTAGGGGAATGGGATTCTTGAAACGAACGGTGAAGTCGCTCGGAGTATTTCCTGGATAATACTCTTTGGAATCGGCGCTAGTGAGATAGATGTGAAAAGGTTGCCTCTGCATCATCAACTGAAACATTCCGCACGACTGTTCTCGTATTTATAGGACGACTTGATGTTCTTCTCTGATGACGTGTAGCTGAATGATAACGCAAGTAGACAATCGTGGCTACGATTGTCAAGGCAAATAATATGATAACAAGTCCAGTCCAGCGGTTGTCGTAAGAAGGCAGACTTTGTAGACAGGGATAATTTACATTTGCATCGTCGCAGTCTGTCACCAAAAGCAACCAGTCTTGCGAGTAGTTTTGAAATGACAAAACATTTTCACACGCAAGCCATCTGTTGTCTCGCACTTCCATAGTCAAGTTGGGCCACGCCTCTCGCGACAGAGTTGGTAACGTGGTAAGGGATGTATTCAAGATGTCGATGTGACTGGTTTGTAGCCGAACGGATTCGGTGACATCGGGAAACTGTTCTATCTCAAGTCCCATACAAGATATGGTGTTCATAAACATGGAGGTATGACAACCGCACAATCCTCTCCCGCAAAACACACACAACAGGATGTAAGTGGTAAAATTCATGTTGGGTGCGACGTGTGTGTGACGGTCGGTTACAACTACTGTTTATATCACACTTTTACAACTATTTATATATGCTGCTACTGGGCTTATACTTTTTCGACTTGTCGTGCGTCCATCCACGTATCAAATTTTGACGGCCAACCACGGAAGCGAACCAATACTTCTTGACGGCGACCGCGTCGTCTTCTTTTTAAGATCTTTTCCACGTGAAATAAACCCTCGGGGTCATACTTGACTCGTTGCAGTTCACTTTGTCGAAAAGAACCTACGATGCGTTCACCGGTAAGATCTTCAATCTCATACGAAGGAATTCCTTCTCGCATTTGACGACTGTGAACTTTAAACACTTCTCCAGACCATTTCTCATCGTATTCTCTAGAAACTATCCCTCTGATGTAAGATACGCGTACGTGACTGCCAATGGGGAATATGAATACCGATGAACGAAGTGGTCGAGGGATAGCGGGATGATAGACTCTCTGCCACACCTGTACTTCGTTATTCGTATTGACCTCTCGCGGTGACATTTGTATGGATCGATGAAAGGAGGCATTGTAACTCTCCGTCATGGGTTGCAGTACATCGATCCATCGGTGCGATTGTTTGTGAAAGAAATAACGAGTAATATGTCCTTTCAACGTTTTAATGAATCGTTCCGCGTAATTGGCTTTGGTAACGGAATGACTGACAAAATGTTTACACTGGTGATTTCTCAACACTCGTTGCACTGTCTTGGCTTTGAATTCTTGTCCTTTATCAGTGCGAAGATGGGAGGGGGCTTGCGCGTGTTGAAAAATATCTTCAAAAGCTGCCGCTACATCTGTTCCTTTTTTGGATGGGAGAGCTCGTGTATAAGCGTAGCTAGACAAGATATCAATGGCTACTAGAATATAGATGTACTTGTCGTTACTCTCCTTGTATTTTACCATATCCACCAAATCCGCATCCCATTGGTAGCCTAAGCGCCCCACCACCACTTGTCGTTCATGAGATGATTTTCTGATGGGTCGGTGAAGAGTGTACACTTGTTGACTTCGTAGAAATTGTCGGATTTGTGAACGCGTCACCTGTACACCTTCAGCACGCAATGTCTTATACAATCGCGATGGACCACTGAATGCTGCGGGGTGGTTGGGGTCAAAGTATATGCGAGACAAAACATCTTCCATCGTTTATAATGTAATCCACTGCGAAGGGGAATGCTCCTCAGCTCTCAATCCCCGAAGTCGTTGTGTGTTTGTGATGAAACTTAAGGGGACATTTCTTTCCCGCAGAAGCTGGTAAAATTCATTCGCTCCTCTCGGGGTAAACCGTGTAGATTGGCGGCAGATGTCTTTCAAAAGATCGACGATGTGGCTTCCGGGGATGAACGATTCTCGAATGAAGACTTCCCCTCGTTCATTCCATTTTATGTCAGATTCTATCAAATCCAACAACGACTTCATTTTATGTTGACAATTTTTCGGTAATGCACTGACAATAACTGCTTCATTCAGCTTATGTGTCACTTTATCCTCAGTGGGAATAGGCGAAGCGGCACGAACAACAGTGATATCATGTCGAGGAGAGATTTCTCCCTCGGGTTGTGGCGTCTCTTGTTGTATGAGTTTCATCCATCGGTCGTATTTCTCAATAGGTATCAGAACGGCTTTCTTCATCGCGTAGCAGTGGATGCAAGTGAGACCACACCGTCTGAAGAAGTATCTGAATATGTTTACTATGTCGTCTCAATAGAGTCCTGGAGGCTGACAACGTTGGTGATGGTTGAGATAAAAGTCGTAAAAAGCGTTTGAATGGATTCAGCGCTTGAATCTGTTCAGCTGACAGTGCGAAACGACCACGTAAAATATTTATAATGATTTCACGCAAAACAAGAACTTGGTTGGATGTAGCTGTTGAAAGGAGTGCTAGTCTTTGTTGGGGATCTGTCTTGGCTACTAAGTTGAGAAAATCGCTCTCTTCCTTCACTTTGTTGGACATTTCCACAGTTGTCTGCCGAAACAACGCGGGAGACGCGCTATTTATAGGAGTAGATCCACCTGTCTTCACCAGGAAACACACGCGACCGCAATCGGTAGTCGTCCAAAGCGTTAACGGTAGCGTCCACCACTAAATACCCATGCATCACAGACGTTGCATCCTGGTAGGCACTCATGAAAGCCTGTACGTGATGTGGATATAACTGCCTTGCCAGATACTGAATCTGATTGGCGTCACGTGGGCTTTTGAATAAAACTAAATACTCTGTATTCAGTTGTATAGTTCTGGAATAGCGTCCCGCGTGAAATAGATTTTGACTCACTAAGACGACGCTTAGCTTTCTGTGGTGCGATTCGCGTGTAAATAAGTTGCTGACGAGAGTGGAAGCCGCCGCTTCTAGATAAAGATCATCAATCACCAACAGCGTATGTTCTCCATCTCCATAAGTATCCACTTCTTTCATCGTCGGTAAGCCTTTAACAAATATGATACCGTCACGTTCCATCTGTTCAAAAATATGTTGCCAAACTCCGTAAAAATAAATAACTTTACTGGGTGAGGGATCTTGAAAAATCTTATTCTTATGATGTATAAATCTTTGTATCCATTGAGTCTTTCCACACTTGGAAGGACCAGCGAGGAAATAGGTAGAGTATGGTTTCCACGGTAGGACGATTTGTTCACTCATCATGATGCTAATCGTTTTGCGTTCGCAACACGTATATATAGTGCTCTTGAATTTGACTGGCAACGCGCATGCGTCCTTTCCGTTTCAAAGATTCACACACATCATGGGTAAATATTCTCAATATTTCGCGACGTCCATCATGCCAAATATTGTCTGCTAAAAAACTTTTTAGACTGTGTTGGTACTCTTCCAATGAATTTGTCATTTTAACACCGTTCTTCCACAAGGCGTGAGACTGAAAAGTTTCTTCACTACTTTGACTCCACAGCACACCCATTTCAAAATGTGACAGATGGTGTGGACTGAGCGCGTCAAACGCTCAGTTGGTTATAAGCTATTTATAGAAGTGACATCAGCTGTAATATGTTGCCGTTACAGTCAAAAGATGATGAGTCACCGTGTGCTATTTATAGAACTGACATCACTATATGAGCGTGCTTCTAGAAGGTTCGAGATGAGTCATCGTTATGAAACAATGGAAAATATCGCAGGTGTCAGCACAAATGAAAGTTGGTTGGTTATAAAACGCTTGACAATAACGCATGTGACAGCAGTTTGAAGCATCACACACATCATGGAGGTCAAGTTTCATCGTATAAAGTTGCCTTTAGGCGAAGACCATTTTGCGGAGATTGAAAGAAATAGCAAAAATGGCTTTCTGGTATACATCTCTTTACCATCAGGCCGTCGCGTAAAATTAACTTCTCAAGCGTGGCGAGCTGTAGCGGACAACGCGGCGGCCATCGACAGAGCCCTAAATCTGATTGGACGCGAGACGGTAGAAGTGGACCCGCCCCCTTCTCAGATAAATGTCGTCCCAACCCGATGTGAGACAGTACAAGTTTCCTCACCCGTATGTAAGACGAATGAAATGCCACAAGTTGAACCCACGAATGAAGAACCACCTTCGACAACGCCCGATTACATGTGGTTGACTGATGTCATTGAGCAATTGGCCAAAGAGTATCATTAAATAAGTGAAGTTATGTATGTGCGTTTATATGGAATAAAGAAATGAATAAAAAGTAGAATATATTTATTATGTACAACAAAACATTCGACACAAAACATACAAACTAACATTTATATCTACCAAGATGATATATAACATACAATTCGCGATACATAACATTCCAGCATTATAACTTCAATTACTCACATGTGTATACTACGATCTTATCTTACGAACTTATTCCGATGCAATACATTCATCAATGGCGTCACACTAAAACGTCTTCACATGTTTCTGGCTTCGCATCACTATAGGGACATAGCGTGATGTCATGGGGAAGGCTATGTATTCCATCAGCTTGTATCTGCCTTTTGACATACAGATAAGCAAATCCGGCTCTATCTTGCGAGTAAGTCAAAATATGATTCTTTTTAACAAGGAAACCGCGATTGGTAATAGAACGGGTTGCTTTGTTGTCTATCACATCTTGAAATATTTCTCGAGGATTGTTCACTCTGCTCTTTTGGATGCCCTTACATGACATTTTATAAGAACCATTATCTCCAACAACAAGATATGTCTTGGATGACAAGCCATAAAATACATGACCGTTGCAGTATTCCGCTTTAAACAGACCCGGTGTGCGACTGTCGTGTTTTTTGTGTCTATCGCAACACCCTCTCGGAAAATAGAACCGATCGGCATTGATGTCTCCTTCACCGCAGTGTCCATACAAATCATTCAACACACTCTCTTTGTGTTCGGGAAGAAGAACATCTTGTAAACTCTTCTCGGATAGTGCAAAATATAGACTGTCTGTGTCCGTCTCTAACAGTTCAAATTTTCTATAATCTACTCTAACTCGTAGAAAGTCGAAATAAAACTGCAACATTCGCTTCTTAGCGTTTTGTAGAACAAACATGGCGTTTTGAATGGGTAAATCCATGGAGATTTTACCTTTAGCCATTTCCAGTTCAAACATGTCTGATGTGATCTCATTCAAGTTTCTGAACAGTGGATCATTCACTTTTTGACAGGCTTTTACCTTTTCAAAGGAAAACATCACGTTTCGGAATTTTGTTTTGTTTAACAATAAACACCCATAAGCCGCATTTCCTTGTAATTTGTGCAGTGAAGCCAATAATTCAAATTTGGGATCACAATCACCCGCACGTCTGGCTTTTGTTACTTTCTCTGCAAAGGGAAGATAACATTTCATACGGGCATATTCCACCACGTCATAAATTTTGGTGGCATGCAGTCCGTGATCCAAATACCATTTCAGTAAGGGAGATGTAATGAGCAATCGCTTAGCTTTCAATCCACTCACCAATAACCGTTTGCTAGTTTTCGGTAAGTCATGTTCCTCCACAAAACTCTGCATGTGTTGTCCCCAGTGCTCGAATTCAATATTACTTGTACATATTAATGGTGGAAAATCTTCATGGAGGGATCTGTCCATGTTGAGGGTACTTCAATATCCACCTCCATGAACCCGAAGAAAGTCTGGTCTCGTACACCCGCCAACAAAGTCTCTGTTGTCACCACACCATCTCCGGGTTGTTTTGTAAATGGGGGATGAGTTTCGGCGACAAAAGCACGTAACCTTTCAGACTGCTTTATCTCTTTCTGAAAGTCACACTCCCACTTTTCAACAACTTCATAACCTAACTTTCTTAGCATTCGGGTGCGTTTTTCCGTTTTCTTTAAACGAATTCGTCTCTCTGTCTCCTTTCCTTCATCAGCGTAGGTCACGCAGTCATGTCCGTGGTAGTAACAGCCTGTAGAAAGGAACAAAATAATAACTAACATCAGTTTCTATTTTACAATGCCTGCAACACGCAATATACTGATGCGTCATCTTTAGTTACACAGTAAAAACTGTACTTTAACTTGTCGTTACTCATCAAGTTTTTGAGTACAGATAGCTAGCCGAGTCAACCTATCCACACATAACCATAACCTATTCACACGAGTGCACTCACCGTGAAATTCATACACTTGATTGTCCGTCGGGTTGAAACCATCCAGTCTATAGTTTCCGACTCTCACTTCTCGACCTTGGTTCAGTTGGTGATGAATGTGGAGTTCAGGGTTGACTCTCTGCAACCAATCCATCCATCGGAACATGCTGAGATATCTGGTGGAGCGTTGACACTTGAAATTATCCTCCATGCGCCGGCGGTAAAAGGGTCCCACGGGGAATTCTTCCATAAATGATGACAAATAGAGTGCGTTTGGGTCGTACCCGAAAATACTTTTACAAGTAAATTCTGGGTTTGAGCGTATGTGGGTCTTGTCTGCCTCATGGTATCTCGTGAAGATAACAGACGATCCCCCAAAGAGGTTTGCGCGAACCTTGTCGTACATATCTTTATCTCGTGTACCGAAGATGGCGAAAGACGCGTTGAGTCCTTGCGCACATTTGTCGAACAGTCGTCGCGCAACGCCGGGAACTGATATGCAGTCCTTATAAGGATCAATTCCTTGTGCACAAAACATCTGTCGTAACTTATCGGCTGCTTCGACGAATGGTCCTACATCTAACTTGTTATACCATTGTAAAAAGTCGGACATGGTTTTCATGTCTTCTTCTTCCCAAACAGCTTGCAAAGATAAGTAATTGATTTCTATTTCCTGTGGCGTAGTTCCAAGTATATTTCGTCCTTTTAAGTTTGAATAAAAGGCATCAACTTCGGGAAGACAGGTGTGGCTTAATTTACTAAAATCATCCAACCATTCGTATGGAAAATATGACTTCTTTTGTTCAGTTCCGAACGTATTTAGAAATTTATCATAGGATGTTCCTGGTGGTAAAAACTGTGTCATATCCAGGAAGCGGAATTTGTCATTAGACATGCACATGTAAGCGTTATTGCGCTTAACAACAAACCCTTTAGGTCTCTCCCGTCCTTCCTCATCAACATTTGTTGTAGGTATATCTTCACCCTTATATTCGTCGTTAATCATATGATTCAGGAAAGCTGTTTGTTTAATTAGATTCAAGTCGTATTTGCCGGAATTGAAGCCGATCACTGGGAGTTGACGACAAAAGTTATTCAGTTTTCCCGTGACTTCACTTATAGCAGCGATAAAAGGATTGCTCTCGCCACGTCTCTCAGATTCCTCCCCATCTGCTGTTATGTCTTCATCGTCACTCTCCATATCTGGTTGCATCAACTCATATGTTTCCATCATTTGCGATAGTTCTTGAAATACATCGTCCCACTTTTTTCGAGCAAGTTCGTTGCTTTTCTCTTGCATGTCGATTAAATATTGAAACATCCGTTCCACCAAGTTATCCGGGTGACTGTCTACAAAACATACGGGTTCAGTATAGCCTGGGACATTAGACGCCACCGCGACAGAGATGGCTTCATGTGTGGACTGAAAATGCAATTTGCCACTGGGTGAATTGTTTTCGGATCGCTTCAATACTGCTTCAAAGTCAAATGTCGCGAACCAAGGAAACTGACGTTCACTTACTGAAATGCCGAGTTCATCCAGACGTGAAAACAAAGTCTCTGACGGTTTATAGTAACCTCCTGGGTACATATACTTGCTTTTGGACGTACATGTGCGTTGGTGACGTTTAAAGTTATTCGCCCGATCAAAATGACGTTGACACATGTCGCATGTAAATTTTCTTGCGAAGGCTTTCATATCGGTAATGTAGGACAGATGATGATCGTGCATGTTTAGATATAAATCATTACGCTGTCCATCCATACCATGCTGTCCACAGCTCCTATAGATAGATGTAGCGATATCTTCCTTCGAGAGATCGTAAACGTAAATATTTACATGAAACAACGATTCCAAAGCGGGGAGATCTTGGAGGTCTATGCCTGTGAATTGTTCAGGGGTTTGAGCGTGATCGGGATCGTGTTGGTGCTGCCACTCACACCATTGTTTCAGTAAGTGATCCGTCGAGGCGATAGTAGTACGCATCGAATTTTGACGAAGATAAGCCAAACAACGAAAGAAGCATTTGTCATCTTCATATGGTTTTCCAGTCTTGGCATTGCATGTCATCGTTAAAATACTCCGCTTGTTGATGAGGTATTCTGGTAACTCAAGTGCTGCTCCCATGGTGTAAGCCATCTTGGTTACAGT
Organism: Arenicola marina; assembly: GCA_964019135.1. Lineage (NCBI taxonomy): Eukaryota > Metazoa > Annelida > Polychaeta > Arenicolidae > Arenicola > Arenicola marina. The sequence continues at coordinate 215,419 of CAXHSH010000451.1, forward strand.
AAAACGAATGTTCGTTATACAAACCAAAGTCCATTTGGTATCAGGTCGGTCTCGTAACAAAAGATCCAACAAGTGTAACCGATGAACCACTCGCTGAATACGAGCGAGATCAGATGGCGTACTGAGCGTGAGTGGAGTTTCAAAAAGTTGATTATTTAGATGAGGATAATAATATCTTAGTTCTCCAGTCTCACGGTGACGTAAAATGAATCCAGCGGCAGCATTGACTTTTACAGCCTTCTCCTCACGTTCCATTATCAATCGAAAATGTTCCATTAAATCACGTTCGTGAAAATGAGCAGGGTCAACAGGAAAGTTAAATGTATCGGTCATCCTTTCAGGATTCATACGATGCTGCTCCAATATGACAGAAGAGTGTCTATTATAGACATCATGTAACGAATTATTGATCGTACGTTCTTCTATCCATGGAGCACCTTCTGTCGGAAAAGGGAGGTCTTGCAAGCCAGCACCGCTTTGATGTACCTCACGTCGATGAGCAAACAATCCTTTCCAATTATCACAAATACATCCACATATACGACATTTGATGTGGGTTGATTTCTGTCGTTTGGCGGTAGATCCACCGCCTTGTTGACAAGCGTGTGCGGCAGATTCACCCTCTTTGTGACATGTGTGTTCTCTTAAATGGTAAGCAGTCATAAACTTTACGTTACATCGTGAACAAGTGTGATCTCCATGTTCTTGATGTTGGTGAGCCCGAAGATCAATAGCAGTTTTCACTCCTAGGCCACACTGTTCACAATGGTAGGGATGACGATGAGTATTTTCGTGAACCCGCCAGTTATACTCGTTTGTCATTATTATTCCACAATGTGAGCACGGAAATGTCACCGCGGGTCTGCGTTTAGCGTGAGTATTTTCATGCACACGCAAATTATGGCCATTATCCATTTCTTTTCCACAGTCTTTACATTTAAAACTCTCTCTTTCACAAACAGTATGTTTGGCTCTCATATGTTGATCCAGATTATGGCGGTTGCCGCAGAATCTTTGACACAACGAGCAGGTGGCGTCGTTCTCCATGATGACTGATTTCGAATGATGTTAAGCCGGTGGGTATCCCCACTATTTATAATACGTAACGCAGGGGACGCGCTCACTTTGGTTTTGCAGACATCAGCAAAATAAAAATGAATCATCACCACTGGCATACGATTAGTGTTGCAGCGTGCCGTTCATGTAACGGTTTTTTCTTTGACTAGTCATCTAGAAGCGGAAGGGAATAATTAAATGTCCACAGGCGGTTGTTGAAGAGGTTAAACGATTGACCTTTCTGTCCGACGTATTAATGTCTTGCAGATGAAAAACTACCTGAGGTGAAGGCCATAAAGCCCGCTTATTACTATCGAAGTATTAGTCTGACTCATCGAACAACTGTCATAAATCTTCTCCCTCACGACAAAAGGACCGACAGTTGAATAATGTTACAACCGAAACGATAATTAAGGTGATTATTCTCTCCGATAGTTAACAAAGAGCATATCATAGGGACACTCCAAAGTTATACGTACAAATCCCGTCGGCCTCGTCAAACTCATGAATACCATCATGATTTAAATAGCTTCAGCGAACCAGCTGCCACGGATTAGCGTACCGTTCATGTAACGATGATTCTTCTAACCATTCGGGAGGGGAAGGTATAATGAAATACCCACGGGTGGTTGTTGAAGAGGTTAACCCATTGACCTTTCCGGCCGACGTACTAATGGCTTGCAGATGAAAAACTGCCTGAGGTGAAGAGCATAAAGCCCGCTTATTACTATCGAAATAATTGACTGACTCATCAAACAACTGTCATAACTCTTCTCCCTCGCGACAAAAGGACGCCAACCGGGCGCTTGTCTCCACGACTTGTTTGTTCGAACGTTTATAGATGCATCCTTATTACATCGGCGACAGTTGAATAATGTTACAACCGAGACTAAAATTAAGGTGATTATTCCTTCCGATAGTTAACAAAGTTCATATCACAGCGACACTTCCAAACTTGTGCGTACACAGACCGTCGGCCAATACCCCGCAAAAAACCACATGACGCTTCGCTGACTCTGGCTCGCTGGCTCGCCCGAACTTTTGAAAATCACTAGATCGTGACGGCCAGCGGGCTCGACTCACTGCCCTCCCACCGGTGAATTCAAACGCGCATTTAAAAAAATAACCGACCGAAAATAAATAATTGTCGCTGCAACTCTACACATCAAGACAAAGACCACGAAACATCTGTCGCTCTCAGACAAGTCATTAAAGTCACCGCTCTTTCACAAAGGTAGCATTTTGATGAGTTTTAAAGCATCCACGGCCCTTTTATGTGACCTTTAACATCAATCACACAATTCACACACAGTCGTGCATGAACCAATTATTAGAAAACGTAGTGAAGCGACTCAGTTTTATTATAACGCGGGCTTGAGCTGTTGGGATTTAAAAAAATTATTGATCGCAGGCTCATTTACAGCGATTACCCGTGCGTACAAAGCCCGTTGGCCACGCCCCTCTCTGTCTATCTTTAAACAGATGACAAAGCCACGCCGATGTATGATGTCAGTCGTGATGCTATTTTTACACCTCGCCAAAGCATGTTCAGACACGTCCCAAGTGGGTGGATGACGAGGAGGCGGAGTGGGGGGGGGGGCGTTGCCAATATAATGTGCGGGCGGTCTCCATCTTTTCACCACAACGACATGACTTCCCACAAGACAACAGCGGGCTTCACACCCTCCAATCGGCTACCACTCATCCCGCTGGCCAAGAAAAGAAAATGGGAGAATACGCAGTGTACTTCCGAGCAAACTCACGATATACGCTGTCAAGAGTGCATCGGAGAGGATGTCTATTTAACTGTTCAGTATTTCAAAGACGTTTTACGCTTTGATATTAGAAAGTGGGTATGTCAAGACAACGGCCGTGATTACCCTACAAAAGTGGGTGTCAATCTCATCGCAACCCGATGGAAGATGTTGCAGACATTGACAAACACCATAGATCGAGAATTGGAACAGACCACCATACCACGGAAATATCATCTCGGAGGTTTGGTGATGGCCGAGGTCCTGCCCCGTGGCCAGTTTCTAGATATCCGAAAATACTGGTTGCCGGATACGCAAGATACGCCCGTGCCGACCCGAAAAGGAGTTACTCTCGATCTAAAGCAATGGAATTTACTCAAGTTCCATCTCAACACGATCCATGATAAGTGGGTTCCGGAACTCACCGAGTTGGTTGATTGTATGTCATCTCACCAAAATCAGGAGGGGTACTTCGAGTGTGTTGAATGTTGCCCGAAAGGTTTGGATAAGATACATATATCCTAAATGTTTATGTATCCACTAAGTTACATTTGATGTATTTATGGATGACCAATCCTGAATTATGGTGAAAGTTACCCTGGTGTAGATGAATATATATATATATATATAATTGGTGATTAGTATACGTACGTGTGACATTTAAAGTTTAGTGTCATCGGGGAAAATTGAGATGTTTGACTCACTAGGAAAACCAATTCGTGCCTATGTGAACCTTAAACACTTGGAATATGTTATTCAACAACCCATGAGAGCGGTGTGGCAGTCACTTGGCACAGATGTATGCGGAGAATACTGTCTATTTTACTTATATTTCAAATGTCGAAATTACTCCATGTCACGAATCTATCGAGAGTATTGGTCTCCAAACACCATGTGCAATGACAACTATATTCATAATTTCCGATCTGTTCACTTTCCGCGTATCACTCGCCGGCAGTCCCCGCGTTTTATGCAAACCGCGTGCAAGACCTCTTTACCCATTGACTAAATTGTCATGTATAATAATATGATATCAAGGTGTATATTTTTGTGATACTCAGTTTTTGACCATGATAGATGTTGTAGCGGGTAATGGTGTTCATGTATTGTAGTGATATAGGAATAAAAACTTTGCAAAATGGATGATTGTATTTGCGTTAATATGGTTTACTCGATACATATCCTTAGGTTTTTACAAACAAAGAAACATATTACACAGCTTATAGGATCTCACATGGCCTGATTACATTGATTATATACACGTGTCATTGACGATTAATCGTACTGTAACGCGAGAATATACAGTTTACATGGCGATATCTATAGCGATTAAATGATTTACTGTTTCATCAAAGCAAAAGGACTTGTTCATCTATTACCTATTCATAATAGTACTTGATCGCAGATTGAAGACTTCAAACAATGATTAATGACATAGTTAACACCTTCATTGCCTCTTCCGCCACCTATGTCTTCTTCATTCACTCGTACTATAGCACGAGAACATAGACAAACAATGATTAATAACCTTGTTGAATATACCTATTTACATACTAATTTATACTATTTATACCCCGTACTATAACGCGGAAACAAAGACTTCAAGCAATTATGAATAACCTTGTTGACAGCTT